>CM035415.1:86800602-86843102 GCA_020310875.1 Ceratopteris richardii
ATTGAAGCAAAGTCCGAAGTGTTTATGTGCTTCAAACAGTTTTTGGTTTTGACTTAAAATTTGTTAGCATGTAAAATGGGCACCCTCCGATCCGATAGGGGGGGGATTAAATGTCCTGGTTTTAATGCATTTCTGGCTAAACGTGTGATAAAACATCTATGTAGAGTGTCGTATACACCTCAACAAAATGGAGTTGTTGAAAGAAAGGATAGGTCTCTCATGGAGATGGTGTGGTGTATGGTCAAAAGTCAAGCTTTACCACATAGCTTTTGGCTTGAGGCTATTATGTGTGCAATATATGTACTTAACACGTGTCCCACCAAAGCACTTCAATCTATCACTCCATATGAGGCATGGCATGGTCGCAAGCCATCTCTTGCTCATTTGCGTGTCTCTTGTTGTCTTGACTTAGGCATATGCATTAGTGCATGAACAAAGACACAAAAAATTGGATGACAAAGCAATGAAATGTACTTTTGTTGGATACAATTCTGAAAGCAAAGGCTATCGTCTCAATCGTCCACTGACTAAATGCATCTTGGTTAGTCGTGATGTTGTTTTTGTGGAAGATGCAATTCAGCCATTATTTTCATGCACTAAGAACACATTAGTATCTCCAAGGATGTGTATGACACTTTGCTTCCTCTTTTTATAGGTGGACAAGTGCTGGTCCAAATGAGGCAATTTCTCAGCCTTTACAGGTCTCACATGATGATGATCATTCCATTTCCGATACAGATATACATCATGCACTTATTAATGAGAGGGCTGATGTAAAAACTATGCCTAAATGGCTAGTGGAGACTTTGCGAGATAGAAAATTAGATGCACCTTTGTCATATCATACTTGTTCAAGCTCTCATAGTGCTTGTTTTCCATCAGATTGCTATACAATGACTGCCTCTAGTCTTTGTGATGAGAATGAGCCCGTTTCTTTTGATGAAGCACAAAATTCAGAAAATGGGATGGTTGCTATGGAGTCAGAATATGATGCTTTACTGAAGAATGGTATTTGGTCTTTATGAGATTTGCCGCCAGGCAAAAATGCCATTGGCACTAAGTGGGTATACAAGCTGAAGCATAAGCGTGATGGAACAGTTGATAGGTATAAGGCTAGGCTTATTGCAAAAGGTTTTGCTCAAGAGAGAAGCATTGATTTTGATGAAACCTTTGCTTCAACATGCCGAATGACCACTGTTCATAGCTTTTGTGCACTTGTAGCTCATCATGGTTGGAATGTACATCAGTTGGACATTAAACATTAAACTGCATTTTTGAATGGTGACTCATGTGAAGAAGTGTATGTATTTTAGGCTTCAGCCCCGTGGTTTTCTGCAGAAAAGGCATGAAAAGAAAGTGTGCAGGTTGAAAAAGGCATTATATGGTTTGAAGCAAGCACCACGTGCTTGGTATGAAAAAATACATGCCTACTTGATTGTACATGGTTTTGAGAATAGTCCAACGGAGAGTACCTTATATGTTAAGCGTGCAAACGATGTGCTTCTGATCATTGTTGTCTATGTTGATGACATGCTGCACATGGGTCTTAATGAGAAGCATATTGCTGATCTTAAGGCTGATTTGCATGCCTCTTTTGAGATGCCAGATTTGAGGCATTTTCATCATTATCTGGGCATTTAGTTTATGCAAGTTGATGGTGGAATAGCTCTGTGTCAAACAAAATATATTGACACATTATTGCAGTGTTTTGGCCTTGAAGATTGCAAACCTATTGCCACTCCTATGAAAACAGGTTTACGGTTGAGTCTTCATGATGCTAGAGATGCATTTGGTGTTGTTGTATCAACAAGCTGTTGGATGGTTGGTTTACTTATGCATAACTCAGGATGATATTCAATTTGATCTCTCTCAAACATGGTTGACGCGGTTCTCGAACCTTACCCTTGAAAGGTTCCATTCGGTTCGGTTCTGTACGAACTGAACCTTATAAGGTACGGTTCTTTGGTTGTCTTCGGTATGATGGAACTGAATCAGTTAGGTTCGGTTCGCCTATAAGGCTCAATTTGGTGCCCTTAGGCTTCTTGGTTCGTTGACGAATTGCACACTTAACCTTTAGGGTACTTTGGTTCACATGCATATGCCATCTTGTATTGTCGTCAACTGCTAGTATCTTTCTTGAGAGCAAAGCATTTCCAGAGCATGTTTCACCACACACACATCTCAAGAGTCACACACACGTGTCATTCACTACCGTGCACACACACATGTGACGGTCACACACACGTGTCATAGACACATGTGACATGTCACACACACTCAAGTGTCGCACACACATCATGCATGATTGATGTCATAGAGACACATAGTCAATGGTCACACATGTCACACACACATCATACATGTGACATACGTGACACATGCCACACACCCATGCCACTGGTCATTGGTCACACACACTCACATAAAGAGACAAATGATGTCAACAGCTTCTCGTGAAACACACATACACATGCATCATATATCAATGATCACAAACGTCGGGAAGACATATATGACACACATAGTGATACATGTTACACTCTGACAAATGATATCAACAATTGTCGATTACACATAGCAAGTACCATAGCAACATGATTTGAAATTTTTTACCGGAGGTGAGAACTTGCATATATGAAATACTAGTATATATTATGATTTTGTAATGCAGCGCACCTAACAAACCCTAAATGAACCTTACGCACCTTACCGCGGACTTAAGGTTCGGTCCTCTTAAACACACCGAATGCACTGAGCCGAACGCACCTGACCACCTTGCTCTCAAATGAGCAGGTTTATGCATTGTCTAAGTGTCAAACATTGGCAGACAGTTAAGCACATCTTTTGCTACTTGAGTGGTACCTGGCTACTTCGATTGTTTTATCCAAAGGGGGGATCACTACCGCCATATTTACATGCTTTTTTTGACTATGACAGGGCTGGTTGCTATGACACTCGTGTGTCTACTAGTGGTTTTTGCTTCATGCTTGCTAGCTCATGCATATCTTGGTTGAGCAAGAAGTAGCCTACTGTGGCCACTTTCAGTTGTGAGGCTGAATATAGGGAAGCTTTCACGGCGACTGTCGAATGTGTGTGGCTTATACGCATTTTGGCTGATTTGGGTGATGGTCAATTGTTTGCCACCACCATCTTCATTGACAGTTAGAGTGCATTGGCAATTGCGAGGAACTCCGCGTTCCATGCTCGCACAAAGCACATTGAGGTGCATTATCAATATGTCAGGGAGAGGTTCTCTGCTGTGGAGATCAGTTTGGCATATGTGGCCACACAGGATAACATTGAAGATCTGGGGACACTGACAAGTTCTAAGAGGGCGGAGCTCACTCTTGCAGATTCACGTAGATAGAGCACACATAGATGAGAGAATTGTCTGGCCTCAGTGCTCCCAGATTTCATAAAGGATCCATTCAAAAGATTAGAACATAAGAAAACAGTTTATGGGGCTTTTTGAGAACTCCCATGCATTCCATCCCTAATGCTACTCAGGAGTCTGGATGAAGATAGATTGCTCCTTTGCATTCACACGATCATATTCCACCTGGCAGAATATAGTTGAGCACACCTCCATCACTGATTATATTAGCATATCACATGCTCTTGCACATGTTCACACTCCACTTAATTCTTCATTTGATGTTTTTTAAAACTTTGCCTTTCTGGTGATGATCAGATACACACCCACGTAAGTTGCATGACATGACAAGATTCTGGTTTCTGGCTTCTGGCTGAGGTTGATACAACTTCTTTTATTTCTTTCTGTCTTGCTGGAGTTTTTTTTGTTGAATGTAGTTAGGTTTTGTAACATGGACTTTAGAACAGTATATAATGTGCATAGAGGACTTCTCATTGATTGTGACATGCACAGATTAAAACCATGGGTCATGGTTGCGGGCTGTATTCAGTCACTGGAGACAATCATAAGTGATGCTTTGCCTAAGGGAGCTGTGGAAGCTTTATCTTTCTTGCTTGGATCATTCAAAAAAGGCTTTTCACAAGAAGCAGCTTCCTATCAATTCTCAGCTGTTCAGACCTTGACTAAGTCTAGGACATTTCATTGGTCATATGGTAACTGCACTGGACAAGGGCATGCAGCTGCATGGCTTCCTATTGATATTTTCATGGAGGATGTGATGGTTGGGACACGAGTGATTGCAACTTCTGTGGTTGAGGCCTTAGCAGGTTGTTGGTATATATGATGGTTGTGAATTTTATTTTCATAGAAGCACTATTGTTAGCTTCTTCTTTCTATTTTCACAGAATTAGTGAAGTCACTGCAGCTGATACAAAATGTTTCATGGCATGATACTTTTTTAGCTCTCTTGATTTCTTCTGTGAGACTGGCCCAACGGGTAATCATCAATAGTAAGTGTTTTTTTTACAATGAAGAGTGTATGATCAGATCTGAGGATGAGGTTTGGTCAAATGTTAGATCATGGAGAACATTGAAGGCCACAGGCCTCTGTATGGATCACGCTTGAGCATACCACTAGCAATAGTCCCACTGGCTTTGGGTTTGCTTATTGAGGAGGAAGAAAATTTTTTACTGGTTGGCTCTGAAATTGGTAATGGCACTGGAAATGAGAATGATCGCAAACAGTATGGAAAGCGACGAGCTGCACTTGCATCAAGCTTGAAAGTTTTAGGGCAATTTGAAGATCTCATTTCAATACCCCAGAAACTGGCTGCTGCTGCTAACCTCTCAGCTATGTTCACCAATCCTTACAGTCATGGAAACGTCCCATTTGAAGGCATATCTGTCACTGACGTGATTTCTGGTGGTCGGGCAGGTGATGTTTATGTTCTTCTCCCCTTCTTTCCCCCCCTTTCTTGCACTTCATTTAGTTCTAATAGATGGTGCTTAGAAATGAGTTTTTCCAAACCTCTGAAAAGAGGTTTTGGAATTGTCTTTTGGGTTTTTAATCTGTTGCAGCATCAAATGGGCTGATTCATGGAATGGATATGGAATAGTCTCTGTAACATGAGCATAAGAAGGCCACAAGGTGGGAGTCATCTGCCTCAACCTTAGATGATAGTTTCTAGTTTATTATTGCGGAGATGATGTATATCCATGTTATGGAAATGTCCCATACACTTTGTGTGATGTAGCAAGTGCAGAAAGTTTAGGAGCGTGCATCAGATAAAGATATTATTAGGTTCAAAAATTACACAAGCTGTTCAAATTTTGATTTGTATGATCTCAGGAGCAATGGTCCTTTTTCAGAACTAATTCCAGTGTTCATATTTATATTATCTAGAATCATTATTCAAAAAGAAATGACTGTCCATTTGGCGTTTGGAATAATTAGGGTGGTCTCCATATGGGCTTTTGGGTGACAATATGGATCTCATCAAGAACTAAATTTCTGAGTGTGTTTCCTAGTTCATGCTGTGCTTTGCAACCTTCTCGCTGGTCCTGGTATGGTACAAATAATCAAATGCCAACCTTAAAGTTTCAGCGTTTTATGGGTGATTGAGCTGATAATGTTAATAACTAGCATCAAGCCCTTGATTGAATCATACTTACCATCATGGGTTGCAAACAATGGAGATGGACTTCAGGAATGAAAAGATACAGAAAATGGTGCATGTGATAGTGCCGCGTGTCACCATGGGACTTATCAACTGATTTTAGTTACATTAATGAGTAATTTTTACTCACAGTATCCTTTTTTTAATAATGTCGGGCACGAGAGAGCTGTGTGATTCGCCTTCTGTGTGTTTTCTTGTCAAGAAAAGTTTCTGGAATAGCTATTTCGGCAGTATATAATGGAATTGAGAATTCGATTTGAAGGCATAAATTTGGACATGGTACCTTCATTTTGTTGCAGGGGTGAACTTACAACATTTAATTGTAGAAACATGTATTGCTCGTGGTTTGTTGGATACTTCAGCATACTTTTGGCCAGGATGTGTTGGGGTGATTGGTAGTAATATCTCTCGATCAGTACCTACGCAAGCATCCCCATGGAAGGTGTTTATGGATGGAGCACCTCTGAGTGCATCATTGAGGAGTTCATTAGTTTCAACACCTGCCAAGAGGTAAATATTGGTTTTCAATGAGTAAGCCATGGAGGCATTTCTGATGGCTTGCGAGTGTAGATAACTGCTTACAGTCTCAAAAATGCAAGTCTACTTTGGGCAGTGTGGCGGAGCTCGAAAAGATGTTCCAGATAGCATTAACTGGACCTGAAGAAGAAAGGCCAGCAGCAGCTGTGATCTTATGTAGTGCTTCTTTGATGCACAGCTGGAATATACAGGTGCATAGTTGTATTTATCACACACAAGCTACCACATTCAGAAGTTGTAACTATTTTGAGTAGTTTGCATAATATTTTCTACTTCTAAAGCAGTTGATTCACCTTGATAGTTGGTTTGCTTTTTGTTTTTTTGTTTTTGTTCTCACCTCTCCTGATCATCCTCCTCCTACTCTGTCTCTTTCTTTGTCTCCTCTTCTTCTCTATTGCTCAGTCCAGACATTGACCTTTGAGATAGATTTGGAGATAAGCATGGTGAGCTTGGTTTGTGATGAGATTGGCACCACATTTTGAACACATGAAATGTGAGCAGACTCCATGGGTTATGGACATTGCTTGTGTTTCCTGGATCTTGGGAGCACACATCGTTTCATCATACATAATAGATGCACAGATGGTCAGCTTGGAGAGGATTCACCTTCTTTCCACATGGTGAGGGTGCAAGCATAATCGATTACTTCATAAAGGTACTTACGGTAGCTTCTATGATCACATCCTTTAGAGTCTCTCCATGTACGATTGGAGCTCATCAGAGATGCCGAAAATTCAATTTATGTAGTCTTGCAGCATGCAAAGATTCGGATGACTCCCATATCATCATACAATTATTCAAGAGTTATATGAAGAACATCCATGCCACTTTGTTGCACACCTTCCTTATTTAAAACTATAATGCCACTTGATTATGTTAATGTCTTCCAAAGGCCAAACTTGGCCTATGGGACTAAACCATGTACAACTGTGGTCATCCCTATGTAGAAATGAAAAACGAAAAATACTCCTACACAAAGCTGTGTAGGTTGAAAACAACAAAAGGATGGTGTACTTGGTAATGAGGGGGTAGTGGGGATAATGTATTGGCCACCTAATACAGGGGGGACCCATGGGGGAGTGAATGTGTGTACCCTAACCGTTGATGATGGGTGGAGGTGGGTGGAATATGTGGCACATCGGTGACGGTCAGAGTACCTCCTGAAAGAAGGCTGCTCAAGTGATGGTGGTCTGCTTCTTCTCCATCATGTGGTACTGGGCTATCCTGATGTGTGAGATATACTTCTGGTGCAGTGGTCATCGGTACCCAACCATGTGGTCGGTGTCACATACTCTGTGCCACAGCCTGCTGGAGCGTGAGCCATATGCCTTTGGAGAGCCTACTGGAGCGATGGAGCAACGGTGGGAGTGGCTAATAACTATAGGCAATAGTTATTAGTCCGAGGCAGGGATGCACATGGTTTCACAAAGGCAGCGGGTTTAGGGTAGTGGGTAGCTCTATAAGGTCGGGAGGATGGCAGGGGGGCAGATGGCAGGGGGGCAGATGGCAGGGTTGTGCGTTAGGACACAAGGCACGGGAGGCAAGGGGTAGGGCTGCGAGAGGCAGGGGCGGGGTAGTGTGGGAGGCAAGGGGTTGTGAGAGAGGTAGAGGGAGGGGCTGTGCAGGAGGCAAGGGGCTGCATGGGAGGCAAGGGGCTGTTTAGAGAGAGAGAGAGAGAGAGAGAGAGAGAGAGAGAGAGAGAGAGAGAGAGAGAGAGAGAGAGAGAGAGAGAGAGAGAGAGAGAGAGAGAGAGAGAGAGAGAGAGAGAGAGAGAGAGAGAGAGAGAGAGAGAGAGAGAGAGAGAGAGAGAGAGAGAGAGAGAGAGAGAGAGAGAGAGAGAGAGAGAGAGAGAGAGAGAGAGAGAGAGAGAGAGAGAGAGAGAGAGAGAGAGAGAGTCATATTAATGTCTTCTGGAGGCCAAACTTGGCCTATGAGACAAAAACCATGTACAAGTGTAGTAACCCTGTGTAGAAGATAAAATGAAATAAAAAGTATATCGCTACACAAAGCTATATAGGGCTGGAAAAGGCTGGGGAGACGTGGCTCTCACTTTGCAGATAGTGGCCACCTAATACATGGGGGATCCAAAATGTGAGTAAAACGCCCTAGCTACTGGTGATGGGTGGAGGTGGGTGTAGTATGTGGTACATCGGTGCTGGTCTGAGTGCCTCCTGAAGGAAGACAACCCAGGTGGTGGTGGTACGCCTCTGCTCCATCATGTGGTCATAGGCTGTCCTGATGCGTGAGATATCCTCCCCATAAAGTCGTGGTCGATGATATCCAACCATGCGTGGTCGACGTCGTGCTCTCTGTGTTGCTGCCTGGTGGAGCGTAAGCACTCTAGATGGACCTCTTTGGTGCAACTGAGCTTGCTGAAAGAACTGAGTAATGGTCTGCTGGATACTCCTCCGTGTCTGATGTGTCGGCTGTAGTGACTGCTCTCTGTCGGCTGTAGTGACTGCTCTCGCCTCTCATATGCCGCTATGAGGAAGCGTCCCAACCGCTGCTGGTCTCCCATAGTCATGCACAACTGGAGCGACTCCTCTATCTGGAATTGTGCACGTAGGTCTAAGTATGCTCGGCATCTGACAACAAAATGCTCCTCACTCTCTAGCTCTGTCTGGCATACTGGGCACCACCTCTCCTCTCGGGGGACTCCCCTAGACCGACCCTCCTCAATCTCGAGCTGATGTGATGATACCCGGAGCTGCCCAATGACAACTCGAAGGTGGTGGGGTAGGTATGTCTGCATGTATCGCGGAATCTCAATGAAGCCCTCGCCCGATATATGTAGAAAATGCTCACGGTAATAGAGCATTTTCAGAGGCAATGTATCTCTAGGGCACACCAATGTCCTCTGTATGTATGTATGCCATATCTCTTGACGAATGACCCTATTCCTTTCCTCATGGGAGAGAGAATAGGTGGGTGCATGTAAGTCGTACTGTAGTGGTGGTAGCCTGTCTATATCAAAACCATGGTGGGCCAGCCAGTCTCGTGTCTGTGCATACCACGAGGAGGTGTCACCTGCCAATGCCATATCACGTGATGCCTGGAAAGCACGATAAGCCATGCGCTCTGTATCCATGCTCCGAAGTCTGTGTAATAGGCATACTGTCTGGAATAGTGCCTCAACTAGCATTGGTGGCGCAGCGAGCTCTGCTCTAATGATATCATGTGGTACTGAAGGCTTGCTGCGGATAAGTCTGGAAATCATGAGAATCTGTGGCCTCTCGAACGCTGTCCATACTGATGTAGCTAATCCCGGCCCCCAAATGGCTGCCCCATACATGAGCGCTGGCGTAACCAAGGTGTCGAAGAGCCACCCCTTTGTGCGGGGCTCCTGAAAATATGCTTGGTGGCACTGTCTCTCCATCAGAGCTAGTGCTGCGTATCCACGTGTGATGCGGTCACTGGCTGCCTGAGACATAGAGAAGACCCCTGAAGCTGCTGTAAATGTCACTCCCAAGTAAACATATGATCCAACCACCTCGATCGGTCCACCCGCTGCTGTGAACAAACTATGCCTGCGTACATGTGCTGATGTATGAAAGATCATGACCTTGGTTTTACCAAGGTTCACAGATAAACCTCTCTGTGCGCAAAAGTCATCTAGACCATGTAGGTGATGCTGTAAACTTGCTGCAGACTCTGAAACCAATACAATATCATCAGCATATAAAAGAATATGAATAGTAGACCCATGTACCTCGATGCCATCCCCTCCCTGCTGCTGCTGTATGAAGTCTACTATCTCATCAATATATAGACCAAAGAGGGTGGGTGAAAGAGGGCATCCTTGCTTCACCCCGATAGTGCTAGCAAGCGGATCCGATAATCCCCCCGGACATCTGACTCTACCAGATACTCTCTCATATAAGGCGTAGATCCCCCATATCATCTCCTCTGGAACTCCGATATCAAGTAGTCGTCTGAAGAGTCGTTCCCTAGGAACAGTGTCAAATGCTTTGCGGAAGTCCACAAAGCAGCAATATAATCTCCTCTTCCTCACTCTTGCTTGGTCAATCAGGCATCTCAGGGTGAAGATGTGGTCAATGGTAGAGTAATCTCGTCTGAAACCTGCCTGTCCTGGAGCCCTGATACCATTCCTCTCAGCGAGAGTACTCAATTTTGTCTCTAGTACCGCCCCATATAACTTGGCCAATATAGGCCCGATCATGATCGTCCGGTATGTAGCTGGATCCATGGTATCACCTCACTTATGAATGGGCACTATGGTGTGCTCAGTCCATGAGTCAGGGAACCCTTCAACCAATGCACGGTTGAAGAGGTGGGCGATGAGCGGTGCAAGAGTCGTGCCTCCATAGATGAGGTGCTCTGCCTGTAAGCCGAAATGGTCATGTGCCCTGCCATGCCGTAGACGGGCAATAGCGCGTCGCACCATAGTGGCTCTGAAGAAGTCAGAGGTAGTGGGACGTGAGCTTTGCGGCCTGGGAATGGGGGGTTGGTCTGGGATCTCGTATAGGCCCCGTGCATAGCTATGCCAAGTACTCGGGTCTTGGATGGGTGTCTGCTGTCTCCTCTCTCTCAAGTGTCGCCACGCCACTACATGAGCAAATGGTAAATATCCAAGTACTGTCTCGACTCATGAGCAAATGGTAAATATCCAAGTACTGTCTCTCCTCCCATTCTCGCCGTTTGCGGCGAGTAAGGATCTGCATGCGACGCTGTGCCTGTGCATGTGTAATGTCCCTTCGATGCTCTAATATCCGTAGGTGTTTCCGTAGCTCACGACACTCTGCATCATACCAGCGGTTCTTGGGCATGGATCCTCTGCGAGGGGGGTGTACATATGTGCGATGTGGGAAGCTTAGGAGAGCTGAGTCCTGTAGGATGGTGGTGATCTGTGATGTAAGTGTGTCTAAGGGTGAGAGTGGATCGAGTGAGAGTAGGCGGGTGTGTAAATGGTGTGCATAAATATGTGAGAGTTCATGTGTGAAGTGTATCGTGGTGTGTGTCTCAGTGGATGAGGAAGGGTCTAATGGAATAGGAGATGAAAGTGTGAATGTGATAAATGTATGGTCAGCCCCAAGTGGGCGTCGTCCAATACTAAGTGAGGGGATGAGTGAAGCTCCAGAGATGGTGCCCAAAATGTAGTCGATTGTGCTCTCGCCTCCCCCGTGGGGGAAGCAAGTAAGTCTGCCTGAACCTGGCCAACGGTGCATCCCGTTATATATAACGAGATGGTGTCTGCTGCCGAACTCAAGCAGGTGTCTGCCATATCCAGTGGCACCCTGGCCCACATCGGCTGACACTCTACTGGTGCTCATCTCCTCTGGATCACTGCTCCTCATAATCTGTGGAAGGTCCATGTCATACGACTCGCACTGACGTGACTCGGTGCGGCCATTGAAGTCCCCCATAAGGAAGACCTCACCAAGGGTGCTGTAATGTAGAATCTAATCTGAAAATGCTCTGTATGGTGAGTCCCTATCCCGAGTCGATCCCCCAGGGTCCAGTCCTGCATATCTCGATCCACCTGGTGGAAAGTAGCATATGGCAATGTAAACCCAACTCTCTGGGGCTATCTCCATGCGGACCCACATGTATCGTGCTTCCTCATCTCTTCCTATGATATGGATCCGTCCCTGTATCTCCTGTCTAAATATGATGGCTACTCCTCCTGATCCTCGTGCTGTGCTCTGTCTTCGTGTTTCTGAATGTAGATTCCCAGTGAAAGCCGGCAATACGAGGTAGGCCCCGTTCTTGGCTCTCATGGGTCTCTGTGATGCAAGCAAAGTCATGGGTGTCTAAGATCTCTTCAAATCAGTCTTGCCGTGTCCAAAGTGCTCCATTGCAGTTCCATACTGCTCCTCTAAGTGGTAACTCCTGGTATGGTGTTGCCTCATAGGCCGTGTATCCCTATTTGATAGGGCGTCCATCAATGAAGACTTTACCGTCACGGTAAAAAGCCTTCCTCCCCTCTCGTCTCGCCTGGAGAATCTGTGGCATACATGTCGGACGGTGCTCTATCTGCATCCTTGTGAGATCCTCATCCAAATAAATATATATATATATATATATATATATATATATATATATATATAGATCGCAGAGCTTCTTGTGAGTTCATGCTCGTGGTGTGTGTGTGTGTGTGTTGTGGGGTGCGTGTGTGAGCATGTCTTCATTCGGAGTTCTATACCCACTATTGGGCACTGATGACGTTAGTGGGGATGTCATAGTATTGAGTCGATACTATGCATATTGGAGCTGATATGCTATATAGTCTTGTGGTTGACTACCATGAGCTTATAGTTGCACTTTCATTTGAGGGTGAATTTGGGGTTTACCTGGATTCATTCTGGTATATATAGATAGATAGATAGATAGATAGATAGATAGATAGATAGATAGATAGATAGAGAGAGAGAGAGAGAGAGAGAGAGAGAGAGAGAGAGAGAGAGAGAGAGAGAGAGAGAGAGAGAGAGAGAGAGAGAGAGAGAGAGAGAGAGAGAGAGAGAGAGAGAGAGAGAGAGAGAGAGAGAGAGAGAGAGAGAGAGAGAGAGAGAGAGAGAGAGAGAGAGAGAGAGAGAGAGAGAGAGAGAGAGAGAGAAAGAAAGTCATATTAACGTCTTCTGGAGCCCAAACTTGGCCTATGAGACAAAAACCATGTACAAGTGTAGTAACCCTGTGTAGAAGATAAAATGAAATAAAAAGTATATCGCTACACAAAGCTATATAGGGCTGGAAAAGGCTGGGGAGACGTGGCTCTGACTCTGCAGATAGTGGCCACCTAATACATGGGGGGATCCAAAATGTGAGTAAAACGCCCTAGCTACTGGTGATGGGTGGAGGTGGGTGTAGTATGTGGTACATCGGTGGTGGTCTGAGTGCCTCTTGAAGGAAGACAACCCAGGGGGTGGTGGTACGCCCATGCTCCATCATGTGGTCGTAGGCAATCCTGATGTGTGAGATATCCTCCTGATATAGTCGTGGTCGACGATATCCGCCCATGCGTGGTCGGCACCGTGCTTTCTGTGCTGCTGCCTGGTGTAGCGTGAGCCCTATACATGGACCTCTCTGATGTAGCTCAACTCACTGAAAGAACTGCGTAATGGTCTGTTGGGTACTCACTCGTGGCTGATGTATGGGCTGTAGTGACCGCTCTCGCCTCTCGTATGCTGCTGTGAGAAAGCGTCCCAAGCGTCTCTGGTCTCCCATAGTCATGCACAGCTGGAATGACTCCTCGATCTGGAACTGTGCTCGTAGGTCTAAGTATGCTGGACATCTGATAACAAAATGCTCCTCACTCTCTACCTCTGTCAGGCATACTGGGCACCACCTCTCGTCACGGGGGACTCCCCTGGACCAACCCCTCTCAATCTCGAGCTGATGTGATGAAACCCGGAGCTTCCCAATGACGACTCGTAGGTGGTGGGGAAGGTAGGTCTGCATGTATCTCGGAATCTCGATGAAGCCCGTGCCCGATATATGTAGAAAATGCTCGCGGTAGTAGAGCATTTTCGGTGGCAATGTACCCTTAGGGCTCACCCATGTCCTCTGTATGTATGTATGCCATATCTCCTGACGAATGATCCTATTCCTCTCTTGATGAGAGAGCGAGTAGGTGGGTGCATGAGAGTCGTACTGTAGTGGTGGTAGCCTGTCTATGTCAAAGCCACGGTGGGCAAGCCAGTCTCGTGTCTGTGCATACCACGTGATGCCTCGAAAGCACGATAAGCAATGCGCTCTGTATCCATGCTCCGAAGTCAGTGTAATAGGCATACTGTCTGGAATAGTGCCTCAACTAGCATCGGTGGTGCAGCGAGCTCTTCTCTAATGATATCATGTGGTACTGAAGGCTTGCTGCGGATAAGTCTGGCAATCATGAGGATCTGTGGCCTCTCTAATGCTGTCCATACTGATGTAGCTAATCCTGGTCCCCATATGGCTGCCCCATACATGAGCGCGCCGCTTGCGTAACCAAAGTGTCAAAGAGCCACCCCTTTGTTCGGGGCTCTTGAAAATATGCCTGGTGGCACTGTCTCTCCATCAAAGCTAGTGCTGCGTACCAACGTGTGATGCGGTCACGGGCTGCCTCAGCCATAGAGAAGACCCCTGATGCTGCTGTAAATGTCACCCCCAAGTAAACATATGATCCGACCACCTCGATCGGTCCACCTGCTGCAGTGAACAAACTATGTCTGCGTACCTGTGCTGATGTATGAAAGATCAAGACCTTGGTTTTACCAAGGTTCACAGATAACCCTCTGTGTCTTCAAAAGTCATCTAGGCCGTGTAGATGATGCTGTAGACCTTCTGCAGACTCTGAAACCAATACAATATCATCAGCGTATAAAAGAATATGGACAGTGGACCCGTGTACCTCAATGCCATCTCCCCCCTGCTGCTGTATGAAGTCCACTATCTCATCAATGTAGAGACGAAAGAGGGTGGGTGAGAGAGGGCATCCTTGCTTCACCCCGATAGTGCTAGCAAGTGGATCAGATAAGCCCCCTTGACATCTGACTCTACCAGATACTCTCTCGTATAAGGAGTAGATCCCCCATATCATCTCCTGCGTAGCTCCGATGTCAAGTAGTCGTTTGAAGAGTCGATCCCTGGGAACAGTGTCAAATACTTTGCGGAAGTCCACAAAGCAACAATATAATCTCCTCTTCCTCACCCTCGCCTGGTCGATCAGGCATCTCAGAGTGAAGATGTGGTCAATGGTAGAGTAATCTCGTCTGAAACCTGCCTGTCCTCGAGCCCTGATGCCCTTCCTCTCAGCGAGAGTACTCAACTCTGTCTCTAGTACCGCCCCATATAACTTGGCCAATATAGGGCCAATCATGATGTTCCGGTATGTAGCTGGATCCACAGTGTCACCTGACTTATGAATGGGCACTATGGTGTGCTCAATCCATGAGTCTGGGAACCCTTCAACCAATGCACGGTTGAAGAGATGGGGCAATGAGCGGTGCGAGAGTCGTGCCTCCATAGATGAGGTGCTCTGCCTGTAAACCGAAATGATCATGGGCCCTGCCATGCTGCAGTCGGGCAATAGCGCGTCCCACCGTAGTGGGTGTGTAGAAGTCAGAGGTAGTAGGACGTGGGCTCTGCGGTCTGGGAATGGGAGGCTGGTCTGGGATCTCGTATAGGCTCCGTGCATAGCTATGCCAAGTGCTCGGGTCTCGGATAGGTGTCTGCTGTCTCCTCTCTCTCAAATGTAGTCATGCCACTACACTGTCTAGACTCATGAGCAAATGGTAAGTATCCCAATACTGTCTCTCCTCCCAATCTCGCCGTTTGCGGCGAGTAAGGCTCGGCATGCGACGTTGTGCCTGTGTGTGTGTAATATCTCCTCTATGCTCTAAAATCCGTAGGTGCCTCCATAGCTCACGACAGTCTGCATCATACCAACGGTTCTTGGGCATGGATCCTGTGCGTGGAGGGTGCATATGTGTGTGGTGTGGGAAGCTGCGGAGAGCTGAGTCCTGTAGGATGGAGGTGATATGTGATGTAAGTGTGTCCAAAGGTGAGAATGGATCGAGGGAGAGTAGGCGGGTGTGTAAATGGTGTGCATAAACGTGTGAGAGCTCGTGTGTGAAGTGTATCGTGGTATGTATCTCAGTGGGTGAGGGAGGGTCTAATGGAATCGGAGATGAGAGTGTGAATGTAATAAATGTGTGGTCAGCACCGAGTGGGCGTCGTCCAATACTAAGTGAAGGGATGAGTGAAGCTCCAGAGGTAGTACCCAAAATGTAGTCGACTGTGCTCTCACCTCCCCCGTGAGGAAAGCAAGTAATTCCGTTCGAACCTGGCCACCGATTCATCCCGTTATATATAACGAGATGATGTCGACTGCCTAGCTCGAGTAGATGTCTGCCATAGCCGGTGGTGTCCTGACCCGTATCTGCCGATACTCTGCTGGTGCTAATCTCAACCGGGTCTCTGGCCCTCATGAGATGCGGGTGATCCATGTCATATGCCTCGCACTGATGCGACTGAGTGCGGCCATTGAAGTCCCCCATAAGGAAGACTTCACCAAGTGTGCTGTAATGTAGTATCTCATCTGAAAGCGCTGTGTATGGTGAGTCTCTATCTCGGATCGGTCCCCCCAGATCCTGTCCTGCGTATTGAGATCGGCTTGGTGGGAAGTAGCATATAGCAATGTAAATCGAGCTCCCCTGTGCTATCTCTATGCGAACCCACATGTATCGTGCCTCCTCATCTCTACCTATAATATGGATCCGGCTCTGTATCTCCTGTCGAAATATGATGGCCACCCCTCCCGATCCTCGCGCTGTACTCTGTCTCGTCGTAGTCATCAATGCAGATTCCCAATGAAAATCTGCAATGCGTGGTAGACCTCTGTCTTGGCTCTCGTGTGTCTCTGTGATGCACGCAAAGTCATGTGATGCCAGGATCTCCTCGACTCTTTCTGGTCGCGTCCAAAGTGCCCCGTTGCAGTTCCACACTGCACCTCTGAGTGGTGTCTCCTGGTGTAGTGATGTCTCATAGGCCGCATGGCCCTATTTGATAGTGCGCCCATCTATGAAGACCTCACCATCACGGTAAAAGGCCTTCCTCCCCTCTCGACGTGCGTGGAGTATCTGTGGCATGCAAGCGCGTCGGTGTGCCACCTGCATACGCGTGAGGTCCTCGTCCATGTAGAGGGTGCTGCCGGGTTGTCCACGTAGTACCGATCGACGTCTAAGAAAGGCGGTCCGTGCCTCCTCCGAACTCATCTTGAGGATGAGTGCTCGCAAACGTGATGTATCCCTCTCAACCCTCCATGCCTCTGTGTAAGGCATGCTCTCGTATCCAAGTCGATGGCAAATGTCAGTGGAGTCTCCCTCCGGTGATACCCCTTCGGGTAGGCCTGTAATCCGAATGTGAAGTGTTCGAGTGTGTCGAAGCCTCTCCTCCTCAAGTGTATCCTGGACTCGTGTGAGCTCTTCTTTTTGCACGTTTTCCCTAACTTCCTTCTTAACCCTTTTGTGTACTACTTCCACCCATGACTCTCGAGTAGATTCTACCTCCGTTTTGATTTCCTTCTTTATTTCTTCCTTGAGTATCTCCAGGTTTGAGATCTCCCCCTCTTCTTTCATGTGCTCATAAGCTGTCCTCCAATGGTCTCTTTCTTCTGTGAGAGTCTTCACTTGTTCTTCCAGTCCTTTGACTTTATTCATTTCTTGTTCTTCGAGTCCTTTGAACTTTTCCATCATCTTTCGTATCTCCATATTGAGGTTTCGGTCAGCTTCCTTTTTGGCCTCTTTGAGAGCTTTAGCGATAAGGTCGTCCACTTCCTTCCGATGCATGGGAGCCATTTCAAGGTTTAGGATTAGGGCTCGGGTAGAGAGAGAGAGAGAGAGAGAGAGAGAGAGAGAGAGAGAGAGAGAGAGAGAGAGAGAGAGAGAGAGAGAGAGAGAGAGAGAGAGAGAGAGAGAGAGAGAGAGAGAGAGAGAGAGAGAGAGAGAGAGAGAGAGAGAGAGAGAGAGAGAGAGAGAGAGAGAGAGAGAGAGAGAGAGAGAGAGAGAGAGAGAGAGAGAGAGAGAGAGAGAGAGAGAGAGAGAGAGAGAGAGAGAGAGAGAGAGAGAGAGAGAGAGAGAGAGAGAGAGAGAGAGAGAGAGAGAGAGAGAGAGAGAGAGAGAGAGAGAGAGAGAGAGAGAGAGAGAGAGAGAGAGAGAGAGAGAGAGAGAGAGAGAGATTCTTGGGGATTGGGATTAGGGTTAGGTTTAAGGTTTGGTTCTGGAATTAGAGTTAGGGTTCAAATTTGGATTCGGGTTCGGATTCGGGTTAGGGTTAGGGTTCTGATTAGGGTTAGGGTTAGGGTTAGGGTTAGGGTTAGGGTTAGGGTTAGGGTTAGGGTTAGGGTTAGGGTTAGGGTTGCACATTTTTTAGGGTTTTTTGCAGGTGGTTGGAGGAGGCTGACGAGGCGGGCTGTCAACTAGGTAAGCCATGACTAGGCGGGGGAGGGGGGGCCAGGTGTGGAAAGGGTCCAAAAGTGGGGAGGCAGAGCAAGGGCCGAGCTGGAGGGCGAGGGGCAGCTGAAGTCTGTGCCAAGGGTCGGTGATAGGAGTTACTACGAGGGAGGGTGATGGGAGGAGCGGAAGCTCTGTGTGGCATGGACGAGCAGCTACAGGAGGATAACAGGTGATGAACCGGGCAGCGACCTGACGAGGGGGATTTTAGGGTTTTCGGAAGCACCGGCCTTCATGGCTCTGACGAGCAGTTCTTACGGGGGGGGGGCTTTGAGCTGTGATGATGGCTCTGACAAGCAAAGAGAGAGAGAGAGAGAGAGAGAGAGAGAGAGAGAGAGAGAGAGAGAGAGAGAGAGAGAGAGAGAGAGAGAGAGAGAGAGAGAGAGAGAGAGAGAGAGAGAGAGAGAGAGAGAGAGAGAGAGAGAGAGAGAGAGAGAGAGAGAGAGAGAGAGAGAGAGAGAGAGAGAGAGAGAGAGAGAGAGAGAGAGAGAGAGAGAGAGAGAGAGAGAGAGAGAGAGAGAGAGAGAGAGAGAGAGAGAGAGAGAGAGAGAGAGAGAGAGAGAGAGAGAGAGAGAGAGAGAGAGAGAGAGAGATAATAACGTCTTCTGGAGGCCAAACTTGGCCTATGAGACAAAAACCATATACAAGTGTAGTAACCCTGTGTAGAAGATGAAATGAAATAAAAAGTATATCACTACACAAAGCTATATAGGGCTGAAAGAGGCTGGGGAGATGTGGCTCTGACTCTGCAGATAGTGGCCACCTAATACATGGGGGATCCATAATGTGAGTAAAAACACCCTAGCTACGGGTGATGGGTGGAGGTGGGTGTAGTATGTGGTACATCGGTGGTGGTCTGAGTGCCTCCTGAAGAAGACAACCCAGGGGGTGGTGGTACGCCTGGGTGGTGGTACGCCTATGCTCCATCATGTGGTCGTAGGCTGTCCTAATGCATGAGATATCCTCCTGATATAGTTGTGGTCGACGATATCCTCCCATGCGTGGTTGGCGCCCTGCTCTCTGTGCTGCTGCCTGGTGGAGTGTGAGCCCTATAGATGGACTCTGATGTAGCTCAGCTCGTTGAAAGAATTGGGTAATGGTATTCTGGGTACTCACCTGTGGCTGATGTGTGGGCTGTAGTGACCGCTCTTGCCTCTCGTATGCTGCTGTGAGAAAGCGTCCCAAGCGTCGTTGGTCTCCCATAGTCATGCACAACAGGAGTGACTCCCCTATCTGGAAGTGTGCTCGTAGGTCTAAGTATGCTGGGCATCTGATAACAAAATGCTCCTCACTCTTTACCTCTGACTCGCATACTGGGCACCATCTCTCCTCACGGAGGACTCCCCTCGACCGACCCCTCTCAAGCTCGAGCTGATGTGAAGAAACCCGAAGCTGCCCAATGACAACTCGAAGGTGGTGGGGTAGGTATGTTTGCATGTATCTCGGAATCTCGATGAAGTCCTCGTCCGATATATGTAGAAAATGCTGACGGTAATAGAGCATTTTTGGTGGCAATGTATCCCTAGGGCTCACCCATGTCCTCTGTAGGTATGTATGCCGTATCTCCTGACGAATAACCCTATTCCTCTCATCATTGATGAGAGAGCGAGTAGGTGGGTGCATGTGAGTCGTACTGTAGTGGGTGCATGTGAGTCGTACTGTAGTGGTGGTAGCCTGTCTTTGTCAAAGCCATGGTGGGCCAGCCAGTCTCGTGTCTGTGCATACCATGAGGAGGTGTCGCCTGCTAATGCCATATCACGTGATGCCTGGAAAGCACGATAGGCAATGCGCTCTGTATCCATGCTCCGGAGTCTCTGTAATAGGCATACTGTTTGGAATAGTGCCTCAACTAGCATCGGTGGTGCAGCGAGCTCTGCTCTAATGATATCATGTGGTACGGAAGGCTTGCTACGGATAAGTCTGGCAATCATGAGGATCTGTGGCCTCTCTAGTCCTGTCCATATTGATGTAGCTAAGCCTGGTCCCCATATGGGTGCCCCATACATGAGTGCTGGCATAACCAAAGTGTCAAAGAGCCATCCCTTTGTGCGGGGCTCTTGAAAATATGCCTGGTGGCACTGTCTCTCCATCAAAGCTAATGCTGTATACCCACGTGTGATGCGGTCACGGGCTGCCTTAGACATAGAGAAGACCCCTGATGCTGTTGTAAATGTCACCCCCAAGTAAACATATGATTTGACCACCTCAATCGGTCCACCTGCTGCTGTGAACAAACTATGTCTGTGTACCTCTGCTGATGTATGACAGATCGTGACCTTGGTTTTACCACGGTTCACAGATAACCGTGTGGGTCTGCAAAAGTCTTCTAGGCCATGTAGATGATGCTGTAGACCTTTTGCAGACTCTGAAACGAGTACAATAGCATCAGCGTATAAAAGAATATGGACCGTATACCCACGTACCTCAATGCCATCACCTCTCTGCTGTTGTATCATGTATGTAGTCCACTATCTCATCAATGTAGAGACCAAAGAGGGTGGGTGAAAGAGGGCTTCACCCCGATAGTGCTAGCAAGTGGATGAGATAAGCCCCCCGGACATATGACTCTACCTGATACTCTCTCGTATAAGGTGTAGATCCCCCATATCATCTCCTCCGGAGCTTTGATGTCAAGTAGCCATCTGAAGAGTCGTTCCCTGGGAATAGTGTCAAATGCTTTGCGGAGGTCCACAAAGCAGCAATATAATCTCCGCTTCCTCACCCTTTCCTGGGAACAGAGAGAAAGAAAGAAAGAAAGAAAGTGTTTTTACGTCTATTAGGAGGCTGAACTCGGCCTATGAGACAAATCGATGTACATGGGTGTATCTTTCGTTGATCAGAAAAGAAAAAAGTGCTGAAAAAACTGGTAAAGCTGATATAGATCTCTGTAGTATGCATGCGGAGATACCCATGGAGGTGGGGGGTGTATGGAATGGGAGATCTATGATAATCTATATGCAAAAGGGTAGTACAACAAGCATGAAAATGCATCTAAAACGACTAACTAGCTCCATCCTGTGCTAGTGGGCGGGTGTAAGATGTGATACATGGGTGGAGGTGGAGTCAAGGCCACACTTATGGCTGCAGCAGGGTCAGCCATCATCGGGGATCGTCTCTCCTCCATGGCGTGATGGTCACGGGCCTGTAGCTGACTCTGTCCCCCTCTTGTATGGGCTGCTACAGTAGGCTCGAGAAGGGAATCCCTGTGACTCTGTATCTCTAGTAAGAATCACCCGAGCTGTCGCTGGTCTCTAGAGTCCATGATCTCTCGGAGGGTGGGCTGCCCTGTAAAGAGAGTCTCATATCTTCCTCTGATGTCATCATATGCGCTACATCTGCATACAAAGTGCTCCTCATCCTTCGTCTCTACTCTGCATACCCTGCATATCCGCTGCTCTCTGGGAATGTCTGCGGCTCTGCCCATCTCAATCTCTAGTTGGTGTGATGAGACTCTCAACTGGCCAATCGTTACCCTCGAGCTATGAGGCATGTAAGTATCCATGTAGCGTGGTCGCTGGATAAAACCGACCTGTAGTATGTCCAAGAACTGGTCTCGGTAGTGTGAAAGTCTCGATCCTATGTGTGGTGTGTGCCATATCTGACTAATGTAGAGCTTGCAGAGATCGTGTTTGAGCACAACATTCCTCTCACGATGAGAGAGGTGGATGTGGGGTGAGTCTGGGTCATATTGAAAAGGAGGCAATCTGTCCATATCAAGTCCATGACTATCAAACCAGACTCTAACCTGAGTGTACCAAGCTCTCTCATATCCTGACTTTGTTATCTGTATAGATGCCTCAAAAGCTCTGTGTGTGAGTTTGTCTGTAGGGAGCTCCCTCATCCTCAGAATAAAGCAGATAGTCTGGAATAGTGCATCTACTACCATGGGTGGTGTAGCTAGCTCTGCCCTGATGATGTCATGTGGCACTGATTGTTTCTCGCGAAATAGTCGCGAGCTTATACGTACCTGTGGCCTCTCGATCGCACTCCACTAGGTGACTGTGAGGCCCGGGGCCCAAACTGTCGAAGCATACATCATAGCTGGTCTGACTAGTGTGTCAAATATCCACCAATTCGTGGGAGGCTCTTGGAAGTATGCCTCTCCGCTCTAACATGGCTAAAGCTGCATATCCTCGTGTGAGTCTATCGGTGGTTGCCTGTCGCATGCCGAAGGGGCCAGGCAAGCTCGTGAATGTGACTCCGAGGTAGACATAGGAAGTGACCACCTCAATCTGTCCACCGCCAGCTTTGAATCCTGCTCCATTCCTCACCATGGGGGAGGTGTGGAAGATCATGACCTTGGTCTTGCCAAGGTTTACTCTCAAGCCCCTCTGTGTACAAAACTCATCGAGGGCATCCAAGTGGCACTGTAATCCCTCGGGTGACTCTGAAATCAATACAATGTCATCGGCATATAATAAAATGTGGACATGTGTACCTGTGAGGTCTCCACCCTCTCCTCCAACTCTGAGAATGTTGTCCTCAATCTCGTCGATGTAGAGACCAAATAGAGTGGGGGAGAGTGGGCAGCCTTGCTTAACACCGATGGTGCTAGCAATGGCATCAGACATACCTCCTGGGCACTGTACCCTCCCAGTCACCCGCTCATAGAGTGCATAGATGGCCCAAATCATCCCCGATGGTACTCCCAAGCTCTCGAGGCGTCGGAAGAGTCTCTCTTGTGGCACAGTATCAAAAGCTTTGCGGAAGTCCACAAAGCAACAATATAATCTCTTCTTCCGCACCCTTGCCCCATCAATGAGGCAGTGCAAAACGAAGATGTGATCAATAGTAGAGAAAGCTCAACGAAAACCTGACTGGCCTCGTGCTCGTAGCCCCTTAGTCTCTGTATATGAGCTGAGCTCTGCCTCAAGTATGGCACCGTATATTTTGGCCATGGTGTGGCCAATCATGATGGTCTTGTAGTTCCCTGGGTCGAGGGTGTCGCCAGATTTGTGGATAGACACAATGGTGTGCATAGTCCACTCCTCTGGGAAGCCCTCCCCTATAGCCTGGTTGAAGACATGTTCAATCAACGAGGCTATAGTGGAGGCTGCGTATATGAGATGCTCGCTTTGCAATCCCGTGTGGTCTGTCCAACGTCCATGTCGTAGTCGTCCTATGGCCCTCTCAACCATCTTTGCTGTGAAGAGAGAAGAACTAGTAGGGCGAGGCTCAAGTGGAAGGGTAATGGGAGGCTGCCCAGGTACCTCATATAATCTCTCAGCATAATCATGCCATGTGTGTAGGTCCCCAATAGGTGTGGTCGGGCGTGGCTGTCGTAGGGTACGCCGTGCTGCAGCACTGTCCATATTCATAAAGAGATGATATAGCTCAAGCTTCTGTGCCTCCTCAAAGGCTCGCCTCTTCTGATGTGTGAGGGTCTTCATCCATCCCCTGACCTCTCTCTCTCTCTGTGATCTCTCCCAATGCTCGCTGAGCTTGTAGTCGACGGTAAAGGTCTTTGCATTCCTCATCATACCAGCGATGTTGTGGCATGGTCCCGGGAGGAGGTATGTGTGACCAGAATGGATGCTTTGTGGGAAGGAGCTGATGGCTGATGTATGAAGGACTGATGCTATTTGTGAAGTGAGTAGGGATAGTGGAGTGTCAGGATGAAGCAAGAGAAGATCCTTCTCGACTCGAGCCGCATATATGTGAGCTAGCTCGTGTGGGAAATGGATGGTGGTGTGTGGGATGCATGCTGGAGGTGTGGGTGTAGGGATGTCTCCCTTGAGGGAGAGCACGAGGTACGTGTGATCGGCCCCAATGGGTATGGGTGGGATGGTGAATGAGGTAAGTAGGTGGATGGCCTCTCTGGATCCCATGACGTAATCTACTGTACTCCCCCCGCCATCTGCGACTGAGTGTGGTGTGCATGTCAATCCTCCTGATGTAGGCCACTGAGAGAGAGAGAGAGAGAGAGAGAGAGAGAGAGAGAGAGAGAGAGAGAGAGAGAGAGAGAGAGAGAGAGAGAGAGAGAGAGAGAGAGAGAGAGAGAGAGAGAGAGAGAGAGAGAGAGAGAGAGAGAGAGAGAGAGAGAGAGAGAGAGAGAGAGAGAGAGAGAGAGAGAGAGAGAGAGAGAGAGAGAGAGAGAGAGAGAGAGAGAGAGAGAGAGAGAGAGAGAGAGAGAGAGAGAGAGAGAGAGAGAGAGAGAGAGAGAGAGAGAGAGAGAGAGAGAGAGAGAGAGAGAGAGAGAGAGAGAGAGAAAGCCATATTAACGTCTTCTGGAGGCCAAACTTGGCCTATGAGACAAAAACCATGTACAAGTGTAGTAACCCTGTGTAGAAGATGAAATGAAATAAAAAAGTATACCGCTACACAAAGCAATATAGGATTGGCAAAGTCTAGGGGGACGTGGCTCTGACTCTGCAGATAATGGCCACCTAATACATGGAGTATCCATATTGTGAGTAAAACACCCTAGCTAATGGTGATGGGTGGAGGTGGGTGTAGTATGTGGTACATCGGTGGTGGACTGAGTGCCTCCTGAAGGAAGACAACCCAGGGGGTGGTGGTACGCCTATGCTCCATCAGGTGGTCATAGGCTGTCCTGATGCGTGAGATATCCTCCTGATATAGTCGTGGTCGACGATATCCACCCATGCGTGGTCGGCGCAGTGCTCTCTGTGCTGCTGCCTGGAGGAGCGTGAGCCCTATAGATGGGCCTCCCTGATGTAGCTCAGCTCGCTGAAAGAACTGGGTAATGGTCTGCTGGGTACTCACCCGTGACTGATGTGTGGGCTGTAGTGACCGCTCTCGCCTCTCGTATGCTGCTGCGAGGAAGCGTCCCAAGCGTCGCTGGTCTCCCATAGTCATGCACAACTGGAGTGACTCCTCTATCTGGAACTGTGCTCGTAGGGCTAAGTATGCTGGGCATATGATAACAAAATGTTCCTCACTCTCTACCTCTGTCTCGCATGCTGGGCACCACCTCTCCTCACGTGGGACTCCCCTGGACCGACCCCTCTCAATCTCGAGCTGTTGTGATGAAACCCGGAGCTGCCCAATGAGGACTCGAAGATGGTGGGGTAGGTATCTCTGCATGTATCTCGGAATCTCGATGAAGCCCTCGTCCGATATATGTAGAAAATGCTCACGGTAATAGAGCATTTTCGGTGGCAATGTATCCCTAGGGCTCACCCATGTCCTCTATATGTATCCCTAGAGAGAGAGAGAGAGAGAGAGAGAGAGAGAGAGAGAGAGAGAGAGAGAGAGAGAGAGAGAGAGAGAGAGAGATAGAGAGAGAGAGAGAGAGAGAGAGAGAGAGAGAGAGAGAGAGAGAGAGAGAGAGAGAGAGAGAGAGAGAGAGAGAGAGAGAGAGAGAGAGAGAGAGAGAGAGAGAGAGAGAGAGAGAGAGAGAGAGAGAGAGAGAGAGAGAGAGAGAGAGAGAGAGAGAGAGAGAGAGAGAGAGAGAGAGAGAGAGAGAGAGAGAGAGAGAGAGAGAGAGAGAAAGAAAGAAAGTCATATTAACGTCTTCTGGAGCCCAAACTTGGCCTATGAGACAAAAACCATGTACAAGTGTAGTAACCCTGTGTAGAAGATAAAATGAAATAAAAAGTATATCGCTACTACACAAAGCTATATAGGGCTGGAAAAGGCTGGGGAGACGTGGCTCTGACTCTTCAGATAGTGGCCACCTAATACATGGGGGGATCCAAAACGTGAGTAAAACGCCCTAGCTACTGGTGATGGGTGGAGGTGGTTGTAGTATGTGGTACATCGGTGGTGGTCTGAGTGCCTCCTGAAGGAAGACAACCCAGGGGGTGGTCGTATGCCTATGCTCCATCATGTGGTCGTAGGCAATCCTGATGCGTGAGATATCCTTCTGATATAGTCGTGGTCGACGATATCCGCCCATGCGTGGTCGGCGCCGTGCTCTCTGTGCTGCTGCCTGGTGGAGCGTGAGCCCTATAGATGGACCTCTCTGATGTAGCTCAACTCGCTGAAAGAACTGCGTAATGGTCTGCTGGGTACTCACCCGTGGCTGATGTATGGGCTGTAGTGACCGCTCTCGCCTCTCGTATACTGCTGTGAGAAGGCGTCCCAAGCGTCTCTAGTCTCCCATAGTCATGCACAGCTGGAATGACTCCTCGATCTGGAACTGTGCTCGTAGGTCTAAGTATGCTGGACATTTGATAACAAAATGCTCCTCACTCTCTACCTCTGTCTGGCATATTGGGCACCACCTCTCCTCACGGGGGACTCCCCTGGACCAACCCCTCTCAATCTCGAGCTGATGTGATGAAACCCGGAGCTTGCCAATGACGACTCGTATGTGAAGGGGAAGGTAGGTCTGCATGTATCTCGGAATCTCGATGAAGCCCGTGCCCGATATATGTAGAAAATGCTCGCGGTAGTAGAGCATTTTTGGTGGCAATGTACCCCTAGGGCTCACCCATGTCCTCTGTATGTATGTATGCCATATCTCCTGACGAATGATCCTATTCCTCTCTTGATGAGAGAGCGAGTAGGTGGGTGCATGAGAGTCGTACTGTAGTGGTGGTAGCCTGTCTATGTCAAAGCCATGGTGGACAAGCCAGTCTCGTGTCTGTGCATACCATGAGGAGGTGTCACCTTCTAATGCCATATCACGTGATGCCTCGAAAGCACGATAAGCAATGCGCTCTGTATTTATGCTCCGAAGTCTGTGTAATAGGCATACTGTCTGGAATAGTGCCTCAACTAGCATCGGTGGTGCAGCGAGCTCTGCTCTAATGATATCATGTGGTACTGAAGGCTTGCTGCGGATAAGTCTGGCAATCATGAGGATCTGTGGCCTCTCTAATGCTGTCCATACTGATGTAGCTAATCCTGGTCCCCATATGGCTGCCCCATACATGAGCGCTGGCGTAACCAAAGTGTCAAAGAGCCACCCCTTTGTGCGGGGCTCCTGAAAATATGCCTGGTGGCACTCTCTCTCCATCAAAGCTAGTGCTGCGTACCCACGTGTGATGCGGTCACGGGCTGCCTGAGCCATAGAGAAGACCCCTGATGCTGCTGTAAATGTCACCCCTAAGTAAACATATGATCCGACCACCTCGATCGGTCCACCTGTTGTTGTGAACAAACTATGTCTGCGTACCTGTGCTGATGTATGAAAGATGAAGACCTTGGTTTTACCAAGGTTCACAGATAACCCTCTCTGTCTGCAAAAGTCATCTAGGCCGTGTAGATGATGCTGTAGACCTTCTGCAGACTCTGAAACCAATACAATATCATCAACGTATAAAAGAATATGGACAGTGGACCCGTGTACCTCAATGCCATCTCCCCCCTGCTGCTGTATGAAGTCCACTATCTCATGAATGTAGAGACCAAAGAGGGTGGGTGAGAGAGGGCATCCTTGCTTCACCCCGATAGTGCTAGCAAGTGGATCAGATAAGCCCCCTTGACATCTGACTCTACCAGATACTCTCTCGTATAAGGAGTAGATCCCCCATATCATCTCCTCCGGAGCTTCGATGTTAAGTAGTCGTCTGAAGAGTCGATCCCTGGGAACAGTGTCAAATGCTTTGTGGAAGTCCACAAAGCAACAATATAATCTCCTCTTCCTCACCCTCGCTTGGTCGATCAGGCATCTCAGAGTGAAGATGTGGTCAATGGTAGAGTAATCTCGTCTGAAACCTGCCTGTCCTGGAGCCCTGATGCCTTTCCTCTCAGCGAGAGTACTCAACTCTGTCTCTAGTACCGCCCCATATAACTTGGCCAATATAGGGCCAATCATGATCGTCCGGTATGTAGCTGGATCCATAGTATCACCTGACTTATGAATGGGCACTGTGGTGTGCTCAATCCATGAGTCTGGGAACCCTTCAACCAATGCATGGTTGAAGAGATGGGCAATGAGCGGTGAGAGATTCGTGCCTCCATAGATGAGGTGCTCTGCCTGTAAACCAAAATGATCATGGGCCCTGCCATGCTGCAGTCGGGCAATAGCGCCTCCCACCATAGTGGGTGTGAGGACATGAGCTCTGCGGTCTGGGAATGGGAGGTTGGTCTGGGATCTCGTATACGCTCCGTGCATAGCTATGCCAAGTGCTCGGGTCTCGGATAGGTGTCTCCTGTCTCGTCTCTCTCAAATGTTGCCATGCCACTACACTGTCTCGACTCATGAGCAAATGGTAAATATCCTGATAGTGTCTCTCCTCCCAATCTCGCCGTTTGCGGCGAGTAAGGCTCTGCATGCGACGTTGTGCCTGTATGTGTGTAATATCTCCTCTATGCTCTAAAATCCGTAGGTGCTTCGGCAGCTCACGACAATCTGCATCATACCAACGGTTTTGGGGCATGGATCCTGTGCGTGGAGGGTGCATATGTGTGCGGTGTGGGAAGCTGCGGAGAGCTCAGTCCTGTAGGATGGAGGTGATATGTGATGTAAGTGTGTGCAAAGGTGAGAATGGATCGAGCGAGAGTAGGCGGGTGTGTAAATGGTGTGTATAAACGTGTGAGAGCTCGTGTGTGAAGTGTATCGTGGTATGTATCTCAATGGGTGAGGGAGGGTCTAATGGAATCGGAGATGAGAGTGTGAATGTGATAAATGTGTGGTCAGCACCGAGTGGGCGTCGTCCAATACTAAGTGAAGGGATGAGTGAAGCTCCAGAGGTAGTACCCAAAATGTAGTCGACTGTGCTCTCACCTCCCCCGTGAGGGAAGCAAGTAAATCCACCTGAACCTGGCCAACGATTCATCCTGTTATATATAATGAGATGATGTCGGCTGCCTAGCTCGAGTAGATGTCTGCCATAGTCGGTGGTGTCCTGACCCGTATCTGTCGATACTCTGCTGGTGCTAATCTCAACCGGGTCTCTGGCCCTCATGATATGTGGGTGATCCATGTCGTATGCCTCGCACTGATGTGACTGAGTGCGGCCATTGAAGTCCCCCATAAGGAAGACTTCACCTTGTGTGCTGTAATGTAGTATCTCATCTGAAAGCGCTGTGTATGGTGAGTCTCTATCTCGGATCGGTCCCCCCAGATCCTGTCCTGCGTACCGAGATCCGCCCGGTGGGAAGTAGCATATAGCAATGTAAATCCAGCTCCCCTGTGCTAACTCCATGCGAACCCACATGTATCGTGCCTCCTCATCTCTACCTATAATATGGATCCGGCTCTGTATCTCCTTTCGAAATACGATGGGGACTCCTCCCGATCCTCGCGCTGTACTCTGTCTCGTCGTGGTCCTGAATGCAGATTCCCAATGAAAACCTGCAATGCGTGGTAGACCTCTGTCCGGGCTCTCGTGTGTCTCTGTGATGCACGCAAAGTCATGTGATGCCAGGATCTCCTCGACTCTATCTCGTGGTGTCCAGAGTGCCCCATTGCAGTTCCACACCACTCCTCTGAGTGGTGTCTCCTGGTGTAGTGATGTCTCATAGGCCGCATGGCCCTATTTGATAGGGCGTCCATCTATGAAGACCTTACCATCACGGTAAAAGGCCTTCCTCCCCTCTCGACGTGCGTGGAGTATCTGTGGCATGCAAGCGCGTCGGTGTGCCACCTGCGTACGCGTGAGGTCCTCGTCCATGTAGAGGGTGCCGCCGGATAGTCCACGTAGTACTGATCGACTCCTCCTCCGAACTCATCTTGAGGATGAGTGCTCGCAAACGCGATGTATCCCTCCCAACCCTCTATGCGTCTGTGTAGGGCATGCTCTCGTATCCAAGTCGATGGCAAATGTCAGTGGCGTCTGCCTCTGGTGATACCCCTTCGGGTAGGCCTGTAATCCGAATGTGAAGTCTTCGAGTGTGTCGAAGCCTCTCCTCCTTAAGTGTATCCTGGACTCGTGTGAGCTCTTCTTTTTGCACGTCTTCCTTAACTTCCTTCTTAACCCTTTTGTGTACTACTTCCACCCATGACTGTCGAGTAGATTCTACTTCCGTTTTGATTTCCTTCTTTATTTCTTCCTTGAGTATCTCCACGTTGGAGATCTCCCCCTCTTAGAGAGAGAGAGAGAGAGAGAGAGAGAGAGAGAGAGAGAGAGAGAGAGAGAGAGAGAGAGAGAGAGAGAGAGAGAGAGAGAGAGAGAGAGAGAGAGAGAGAGAGAGAGAGAGAGAGAGAGAGAGAGAGAGAGAGAGAGAGAGAGAGAGAGAGAGAGAGAGAGAGAGAGAGAGAGAGAGAGAGAGAGAGAGAGAGAGAGATCTGAAAAGAATGCATCATGGTGTGATGTGATGGCAGTCTTTTGGGGTGGCATACACCCAATTTGCAAGCATTGGCTCTTTGTATTCTCTCAAAAGGTACTTGTGCTTCCCCTTCTGAGAGAAATTGGAGCTTATTCTCTTTGATTCATACAAAAAGGAGTAAGCTTCTCCCAAAAAATATGGAAAAATTGGTTCATATTCATACCAATCTTTGGCTTGCAATGAAGATAAAAGAGAAGGGCTTTGGAATGCAAGAAGCTACTTTGGAGATGATTGAAAAAGAGAAAGATGATGAAAGATTGCTTCAAATGCAAAAGAGTGTAGAGGGCGAGGAAATTCCCCTCAATTCTATAACCTCTATCACTGAGAGATATGTACATGCAGATGAGGGTCCATCTACACATGATAATAGTGATGATGATGATGTTGCAAATGTTGATATTGATGATGACGAGGAGGATGATGATGATTGATCACTCTTATGTTCTCATCTCTAAGTTCTAAGTTCTAACTCTATTTTCATGATCCGATAGTACGTAGCACGCTTTACATGATATGAAATGGTATTTTGGAGTTTGCACTAGTTTTCATATTCTAGTAACTATGTTTTTGTTAAGTTTTATGTTTATATTGAAGTTGTTGATATATTTAGGTAGTGATGTGTGTGAACAGACTAGGACCGCCGGGGCACTTTTTTCCCTCTTTAGGAGGTTATTTCCCCCCGGCTTGTATATACGCCTATTGCCCTAATGGGCTACTTATCTTTGTACATTCTCTAGTAATACATTCAGTATTGTGTGTTTGTTCTCCAAGCTTCTTCTTCTTCCTTGAGCTGTTCGCGTGCTTCCGCAGATATTTATCTCCAACAATTGGTATCAGAGCATGTCATCGCTTCATCTAGGGCACCGTCGACACTCCTCCATTTGCAGTCTCAGATTCTCACGAAATTTGGTGAGCATACATAGGTCTGAGCTCGTTGTGGCCTCCGAACGCACTATCGCAGCGCTTGTGCAGGCTATTTGGTCTTTTTGTGCCAAAGGTCTATACCAGTTTCTGTACGCCAGTATAAGCGTCTTGAAGCCTGCTACAGGTCTAGCAGAACTCGTTTGGGCAGTTCTGTTCAACTTTTTGAGATACAATCAATTTTCTGCATCAAGGTATTTTAGTCACCGGCCATGGCTGAAAGCAGTGATGTATTCCGTATGTTGGCTGTTGAGGATAAGTTGGATGGTACCAACTACCCATTATGGGCTTATATGATGCGACATGTATTGATTGCAAAAGGATTGTGGAACATTGTGCAGGGTGTTGAAAGACGTCCTATTACACCTCTGCCTACAGGTACTGCAAATACAGGTGGTGGAGCTGATGAAGATGGTGTTGAAGATGAGATTCCGTAGATTCTTGTTCGTGCTGCTGTTTCTGTTGCACCTACTGAAGAGCAGATTCGCTGGGATGGCAGAGATGCCCAGACACATGCATTGATAGCTTTGTCTGTCAAACGTGCCATTATTCCTCACATTCGCTCTTGCACAACAACTAAGGATGCTTGTGATACACTTACCACATTGTACCAAGCTAGGAATGAGGCTCGTGCTGCTTACGTCCAAAAACAGTTGGAGAGTGAGCACATGAATGAAGGTGATTCTATGGACAGTTTCCTAACGAAGATCAAAGACTTGAAGGAACAGTTGATTTCTACTGATGAGGTTATACCAGATAGCTCACTTGTGCAGACCGTTCTGAATGGTCTTCTTGATTCATATCAGAGTTGTGCTTCTACTCTTCGATTGATGATGAAACGCAATCCAAATGCCTTATCATTTGAGGAGTTAGTCTCTGAAGATCAGTCGAGCCAAAACAGGTCCATTATGCGAGTTGAAGATCAAGCTTTCTTGACTAGTCAGAAGGACAAAGGAAAATGGAGCTCTTCAACTAGTAAGCAAAAATTTGCTAATTCTGCATATTCGAAGAAGGAAGATAAAGATGAGAAGAAATTAGAAAAGAAGAAATCGTTTTGTAAGTACTGTAAAGGGAATGATCATATCATAAAAAAAGTCCAAAACTGGCTGCTAAAGAGGCAAAGAAGAAAGAGGCTGGAATGGTTGTTGCAGAGGCCTCTACACCAAAAAGAGAGTCTGCAAATCTTGTGCAGGAAGAAGAATGGGCGTTTACTACTATCTGCAGTTTTGACCCATCTTCTCATGATCAGTGCATGTCTGCAGTAGACTCAGATGTTTGGTATTTTGACAGCGGGGCAACCAAACATATTACCTCGCAGCGCAGTTTCTTCTCTTCACTCGAGCCTGCCCCTACAGGGAATACTGTTACATGCGCCAACAACTCCTCTCACCCTGTTATGGGAGTTGGTAAGATCATTTTGACTATTGCTGATGGTAGTTCTTTCACTTTGTCAGATGCTTTATTTGTGCCAGGGATCAAGAAGAACTTGTTATCAGTTTCTGCATTAGCCAAGATTGGCTTGGTTGTGAAATTTGTTGATGACAGGTGTACAGTTCATGATCTGTCAAATGGCGATGTGATTATTGCTTCTGGCATTTTATGTCGTGGGCTATAAGCTCATAGACTATGAAAGATCAGTAAATGATTTGGCATTTGCAGTAAATGATTCTCAGGCTATGTCAGATGCAAAGCTTTGGCATGCACGCTTTGGTCATCTGAATTTCGCTAGTTTGCTATGCCTGCAGAAATCTGAAATGGTGTCCTCTTTGCCCAAGCTTGAGGCACCTGGAAAACATGTTTGTGAAGGTTGTATTTTGGGCAAAATGCAGCGTTCCTCCTTTCCAAAAGATGGTTCAGTTCGGGCTACACAAAAATTGCAGCTTGTACATAGTGATGTCTGTGGTCCTATGCAGACACCCTCTTTTGGAAATTACCTTTACTTCGTGACTTTCATTGATGATTTTTCCAGGCATGCATGGGTATATCCACTCAAAGCAAAGTCCGAAGTGTTCATGTGCTTTAAACAGTTTTTGGTTTTGGCTGAAAATCTGTCAGCATGTAAAATGGGCACCCTCCGTTCTGATTGAGGGGTGAATATATGTCTTCTGATTTTAATGCATTTCTGGCTGAACGTGGGATAAAACACCAGTGTGGAGTTTCTGAACGAAAGAACAGGTCACTCATGGAGATGGCGAGGTGCATAGTCAAAAGTCAGGCTTTACCACATAGTTTCTGGCTTGAGGCTGTCATGTGTGCAGCATATGTACTAAACAGGTGTCCCACTAAAGCGCTGCAGTCTATCACTCCATATGAGGCTTGGCATGACCGCAAGCCATCTGTTGCTCATCTGCGTGTTTTTGGTTGTTTGGCATATGCACTAGTGCCTGAACAACATCGCAGAAAATTGGATGATAAGGCAGTAAAATGTATTTTTGTTGGGTACAGTTCTGAAAGTAAAGGCTATCGTCTGTATCATCCACAGTCTAAACGCATTCTGGTTAGCCGTGATGTTGTCTTTGTGGAAGATGCTATTCAGCTATTGCTTTCATGTACTGAGGAGACATCTGTTAGCTCCAAAGACATGTATGATACTTTGATGCCTCTTTTTACAGGTGGACAGTCTAGTGCTGGTCCTAATGAGGCAACTTCTCAGCCTTTGCAGGTTTCATATAATGATGCAGATCATTCCATTTCTGATGCAGATTTACATGATGCACTTGTTGATGAGAGAGTTGATATTGAGCGGACAAAAACTATGCCAAAATGGCTGGTGCAGACTTTGCGTGACAGCAAATTAGATGCACCTTTGTCATATCATACTCGTTCAGGCTCTCATAGTGCCTCCTTTGCATCAGATTGCTATGCTATGGCTGCGTCTAGTCTCTGTGATGAGAATGAGCCTGTTTCTTTTGATGAAGCACAGAATTCAGAAAATTGGATGGCTGCTATGCAATCTGAATATGATGCTATAATGAAAAATGGTACATGGTCTTTATGTGACTTGTCTCCTGGCAAGAAGGCCATTGGCACTAAGTGGGTATATAAGCTGAAGCGTAAACCTGATGGTACAGTTGACAGGTATAAGGCTAGGCTTGTTGCAAAGGGTTATGCGTAGGAAAGAGGCATTGATTTTGATGAGACCTTTGCACCTACATGCCGTATGACTACTGTTCGGAGCATTTGTGCACTTGCAACCCATCATGGTTGGAATGTACATCAGTTGGACATTAAAACAACATTTGTGAATGGTGACTTGCATGAAGAAGTGTATGTTTTTCAGTCCCGTGGCTTTGTGCAGAAAGGGCATGAAAACCAGGCGTGGAGGTTAAAGAAGGCATTATATGGTTTAAAGCAAGCACCACGTGCTTGGTATGAGAAGATACATGCCTATCTGGTTGCACATGGTTTTGAGAACAGTCCAACTGAAAGCACCTTATATGTTAAGTGTGCTAATGATGTGCTTTTGATCATTGTTGTCTATGGTGACGACATGTTGCTCACTGGTCCTATTGAGAAGCATATTACTGATTTCAAGGCTGATTTGCATGCCTCATTTGAGATGTCTGATTTGGGGCATTTGCATCACTATTTGGGCATTCAATTTATGCAAGTTGATGGTGGAATGGCTTTGTGTCAAACGAAATATATTGACACATTATTGCAGCGTTTTGGCCTTGAAGATTGTAAGCCTATTGCCATTCCTATGGAGACAGGTTTACGATTGAGTCTTCACGATGCTGGAGATGCATTTGATGCTGTTCTCTATCAGCAAGCCGTTGGATGCTTGATTTACTTATGCACTCGGCGAGATATTCAGTTTGTTGTCTCATAGATGAGCAGGTTTATGCATCGCCCAGGAGTCACGCATTGGAAGGCGGTTAAGCGCATCTTTCGCTACTTGAGTGGTACTCGGCTACTTGGGTTGTTTTATCCCAAGGGGGGATCACTACCGCCAGATTTGCATGCTTTTTCTCACTCAGATTGGGCTGGTTGCTATGACACTCGTGTGTCCACCAGTGGTTTTTGCTTCATGCTTGGTAGCTCATGTATATCTTGGTTGAGCAAGAAGCAGCCTACTGTGGCCACTTCCAGTCGTGAGGATGAGTAAAGGGAAGATTTCACAGCGACTGTTGAGTGTGTGTGGCTCAGACGCCTTATGGCTGATTTGGGTGTTGGCCAGTCTTCTTCCACCACCATCTTCATTGACAGTCAGAGCGCATTGGAAGTTGCGAGGAACCTTGTGTTCCATGCTCGCACTAAGCACATTGAGGTGCATTATCACTATGTCAGGGAGAGGTTCTCTGCTGGCGAGATCAGCTTGGCATATGTGCCCATGCAAGAGAACATTGCAGACCTTTTCACGAAGGCTCTGCTTAGGGAGAAGTTTGAAGCTTTCCGCAAAGCTTTGAGCTTACTTCCTTTTGTGGAGTGATTTCCAGATAGCTTGGCACTTCCTTATACATGAGTGCCAGCTCCTTGTTCACTGCATCACTCCCAGGGGGGATTTGTTGATATATTTAGGTAGTGATGTGTGTGAACACACTAGGACCGTCGGGGCACTTTTTTCCCTCTTTAGGAGGTTTTTTTCCCCCGGCTTGTATATACGCCTATTGCCCTAAAGGGCTACTTATCTTTGTACATTCTCTAGTAATACATTCAGTATTGTGTGTTTGTGCTCCAAGCTTCTTCTTCTTCCTTGTGCTGTTTGCGTGCTTCCACAGACATCTATCTCCAACAGAAGTACTAATTGTTTTCCATGTGTTGCATACTTTTTTTTGAGAAAAAAATTTGGTCACGTCGGTAAACGTCAGAAACGTTTTTCCTTACTCGTCATAAATCGGTTTCCCATTAGAAGTCAGAAGTGAGAATCCCGTCAGTAACAACTGTGCGCCAAACCATGCCCGCTGGATTGTGATGATCCACATTGGATGAGTGCTATGCAATCAAAAATGGATTTTGTACATAGGAATGGTGCTTGGGAGTTATGTGAATCGCCAAAAGCAAAAAATGCCATAGATACAAAGTGGCTTTACAAGATTAAGAGAAAGTCAGACGGTATCATTGATCACCACAAAAGTAGATTGGCTCCCAAAGGATATGCGTAATAATATTGCATTGACTATGAGGAAACTTTTGCACCTACCTCACACATGACTACCATTCGTACCATGGTTGCATTGGCTGCCCAACGAGGTTGGAAAGTATTGCTGATGGGGAGACTGTGGAGGTGTTTATCACTCCCATAAAGAATCTATGAGATCAAATGGAAGGAGAAGGTGTACAAAAGTCAAGCGAGGAGCTAGTTCAACGTTGTCTTCGAATCTGTCCATTAAAGTTTGATGGTTTGATAACTACTCTTAATACTCGAATCAGATCTTAACCTCTAACTTTTGAAGAGTTCAATGCATTACTTATGGAGGAGAAGTTTCAACTCAAGGGAAGGAGTGGCGGCAACAAAGGAGATGGATTCACGGCAAACGCCAAAGGAGGCAAATTGGAGTCTTCAAAAGATGGAGACAAAAAAAAGGACGACAAAAAGAAGTTCAAGGGAGAGCTTCCTCACTACAAGAAGACATGCCATAGAATTCAAGACTGTTATATGAAGAAGGAAGAAGAGAAGAATGACTCTTCAAAAGGTGGCAAGGCCAAGGGATTTGCCAACACGACACAAAAGAGCTTGAGTTATTTGACACGATAGAGGAGGTATGCTCCTCGGTTGAAGATTGAGGAGAAGATGACTCATGGGTGTTGGACACTGGTGCCTCTCATCATATGATGAGGAGAAAAGACTTTTACAATTCCTTACTACCTCTAAAACGAAGGTACGCAATAATGCAAGATCTCTTGCAGAGGGCGAAGGTACGGATTCTTTCAATAATTCTAATGGGGATATTAGAAAGCTTTCAAATGTGATGTATGTTCACAAATCAAACGAAATCTGCATTCAATGGCTTCTATAACTGATCAAGGTTATGAATTATCTTTCAGTAAGAGAGGAGCTAAGATTATGGTCATGAATTATGGAATATCATACTGGTATGAGTTGCCTCCTCTTACAACCACTACAAGTGTGGGCACAAGGAAGCTATGGCATGAGAGATTCTTCCATATCGGATACCCTGCACTAAAGGAGATGCATCACAGGGGTATGATGTGCATGCAACAGAGAAAGGCGTTTCCACAAGGAAGCAAGAACGGAGCAAGTTATCCTCTAGAGTTGGTGCATACTGACGTGCATATAAATGCCTTCATAGGCCTTGGGCAAATCTTCCTATTTCATGTTACTTGTCAATGATTATAGCTGGAAGATGTGGGTGTACTTTCTTTGCGATAAGACTCAAGATATTGGTAAGTTTAAAGAATGGCTTCAACTTGTTGAAACTGAAACAGGGAAGAAGATGAAGAAATTTAGGACAGATGGTGGTGGTGAGATCACATTAATAGAGTTTGAAGATTTCTGCAAGAGTAAAGGAATCAAGCATCAACTCACAGTGGCACATAGCCCTCAACATGGAAGTGTTGCAAAATGTTGGAATCGACGTATCATGGAGATTGCAAGGCGCATGTTGAAGGGAAAGGGTTTGCCAAATCAATTCTTGGTAGAGGCTTTCAACAGGGTTACATCTTGAATCGAAGTTTCACCAAGGCACTTGATGGAAAGACTCCACAAAAGGCCTACACTAGTGAAAAGCCATCTGTTTCCCATTTCAAATTATTTGGAAGTGAATGTTATGTACATGTTCCAGATAGGAGAGAAACAAGCTTCCACCAAAAAGCATTGAATGTATCTTCTTAGGGTACGGTGAAGATAAGAAGGCTAATAAGTTTTACGACCCTGAGAAGATCATGGAGAGTCACGATGCAGTGTTTGAGGAGGAACAACCACATGCACTGGAGAAGAAAAATAGAGCTTCCAGTTTATCATGAGACGAAGGGGAAATCCACTATGAACCTGGCGCAAGAGCTATCCCTTCTACACAAGAGAAGGAAGCATCATCTACATGATGAGTTTGAAAGTCACAAACTTGTCGTCATCGAATCAGAGAAGCCATTGCCACGTTGGGTGACACAGCTCTACGATTCTACAAACCCCATCCCATAGTCACTAGAACATGTTGCAGATGGACCAAGGCGATCGATAATAGAGGAATAGAGACGGGTGAGTGCCCATATTGTAAATAAAGCCCCGATGGCTGAGCTCATTCAAGAGCAAGCAAAGGAACCAACTAATGTGGAAGAGACACTCCACGATCCGGATTGGAGGGCTGCCATGCAAACAAAATACAACAAGATCATGAAGTATGGAGCTTGGGAGCTAGTGGATCAACCCCCTAAGCGTAAAGTCATTGGCACCAAGTGGAAGCTAAAGTCTAAAGGCTGATGGTACTTTTGGAAAAGCACAAGGCAAGACTTGTTGCACAGAGCTACTCACAAGTTGAAGCGCTTAACGTTTGTGAATCATTTGCCCCTACTGCAAGGATGAGTACCATCTGAGTAGTACTAGATGTGATTGTGCATAAACAATGGCGAGTCTAACACATGGATGTTGAATCAGCATTCCTAAATGGAGACCTCAAGGAGGAGGTATATGTGTCTCAACCACCAGGATTTGAGACTCCTCATTTAGAGAACAAGGTATGTAAGCTGAAATAGGCATTATATGGGCTGAAACAAGCACCCCGAGCATGGTACCAGCGGATAGATAAGTATCTCTTGGATCTAGGTTTCACAAGATGTGTTTCTGATGCTAACTTGTATGTTCTAAAGAGACGAGGGATTGTATTGTGCTTGTACTCCATGTAGGTGACCTTGTGAATACAGGAAACGATGGTGCTCTTCTTCAACAAATGAAAGATGCCCTGAGTTCAGAATTTGAAATGAAAGACTTGGGCATAATGCATTATATCTTAGGCCTTGAAGTATGGCAGGAAACTAGCAAAGATTTTCATCTCTCAACAAAAGTACGCAAGATTTGTTTATGATAGTACTCGATGCTTGAGAGACACTAGATATTGCACGTATAAACGACCACAACTTGATGTTTGAGGGAGTTGAGGCCCGAGGGTTTCTATTCTCAATGATGATAATAAGAGAAAGGTTAGTGGTAAAGGCTATGATTTTGCAAATGTCTGTAGAGGCAAATATGAAAAGAAAACAAGAATGATATATAAGAGTAGAAGTAAAAAGGAAAATCAAATGTATCTTGCTGTCGTTGTGGTAGAAATGGTCACAAGAAGCTTAATCATAGTCTATAGATATTGCAAAAGTGAACTTGAATGCAAAAAGAAGGCTAGCAACAAAGAGAAGGGAGAAGAAAGTTCAAAATTGATGCTAAATATAGATAATAAAGTCATGATGCAGAAGAGATTTCATATGCCATGTTTCCTATGAATGAGATGAAGGATGGGATCATTCAAAATGTGAGTCCATTGATGTATTTATTTTCTTTTAGGTGCATGGTGGTCTTTCACATATATGGATTGTACTATCTAGACTCCAAAGAAAGAGTGCTTCTCGTCTTTCCTTGTAGCAAACTTTGGGAAACTGTGTTTGGGTAATAACCATAAATACATTGTTGAAGAAATATGCACAATTTGCTTGGCTGTTCATAATGGCCTAGAGTTGCATTTCCATGATGTCAGATATGTACCTCACGTTAAGAAAATCCTTTTGTTTGCAGCACATCTTGATGCATGTGGTCACTGGTTTTTCCTCTACCTTGTATGATGGCTCATGAAGAACAAAAGGTACCTTGTTGATTACAAAAGGTACCTTGTATTGCTTATATGGCAAGCTTTGCAAGGATTATTGCTATAATAAAAGTGCTTACTCGTTTTGATTTTTGGCATAAGAAGGTTGGCAATATTGTGCTAAAAAGATTTCGGCATACTATCTTCTTTAATTAAGCTGGATAGAAGATTCCAAACTAGATTTCTGTAATGATTGTCTGAAGGAAATGAAATTTTGTTTTGTTGCTTCTGTCGATGACTGCTCTAGAACTTTATGTTTGTATCTATTCAGATTTAAGTCTGAAATCTTTGTCACTTCTAAGAATTCGTATCCATTTGTGACCATTTAAACTGGTAAAAAGATGGAATGTTTATTTACAACCTATAGGGAGTATTTATAAGTGCTAAACATAAAGAATATTGTGATTTATATTTTGTTAAGAGGGAGCTTCTTACCCCATACCACCCCTTTTCTAATGATTTGACTGAAACACATAGTAGGACCTTGTGTGAGAGGGTGAAATGCATGCTACCCATAGCTAATCTCCCTCAAGGCTTTTGGCTTTTTGGGAAAGGCTATCAAACCTAATGTATTCAGATGCAATCGATGGTCTCACACAAGTGACAATGCTGAAACATGGCATTCATATGGAGTTTTGGTATAATTTAGTTTGCAAACATGGCTTGTATGACCATCTACACATTTTTGGAATCAATATATTTGTGCACATCACGAGCAAGGGCTTGATGCAAGGTCTGTGAAGGGTCTCTGTATTGGATATGGTGAAGAAAGTAGAATGGGTCATAGAATATGGTTACCTCAGTTTGCCACAGTTGTATGCACCCAGGGTTTGTGTTTAATGGGGCAAAGCTGCTCCAATCTCATTGCACATCGAAAATCATAACATCTGGGATACTAAACTCTGTAATATGTTGAAGATTCTCCTTTGGGACATGCATGCACACAACATAAATATAACCAACATCTCTGGACTCTTGCCTAATCAATTTAACATCTCAAAGTGAACATGTGATTGATAGTGGAGAAACGAAGTCAAGCCAGCCTGGCCTGGTTCTCTGATCCCAGTTTCCTCTGTGCATATCCATAATGGTCTGCATCCAAGACTGCCATATACAACTTGTCCAAAGCATGGTCAATCATGACAGTTTTTTACATATGTGGATTTCTGGAGTAGATCTGTTTGTGAAAATCATCATCCATAATGGAGTGATAGCTTGTGCAAGGCTTCCCCTAGCTGTCAATGTCAGGTATTCTCCCTTTTTAGTTGCTACCTTGGACATACATAACAATGATGCATTCATTATAAATTGAATATGACACCTGATTTGTCTCATTATTAAAAGAGTTCGCGCTAGAGTAACAAATCATGAGATACATGCGACCTAGGGAAAAATTAATTATGGGTAAAGTGGAAACAATGACTACATATAAGAAAGTAACAAACAGGAGTCATGCATGATCGAGCCTGTGTAGAAGGAACCAAACTTTACTTCATGAAAATGGGGTTTCTGTCTATTTCTGCTGAGACAATATCCAGGAAAAAGATGGATCGTTCAGGGTAGATAACGAGATTGATGAAGAGGTAAACTTTAGGGTGGATAACAATGAGCGTGATAAAAAAGATGTAACTCCCAAGGTGGGTAGGAAACAGGTTTTTTTTTTTTTGTTTTTGTTTTTTTTTTTGGGGTGAATTTTCTCCAAATGAAACTCATATAGAGACTGCCGTAGCAAGAAACAATCATGAAGTGGGCAAGGATAATCTAATATCTGATCCTATTGGTTGTTCTTTGTGCATTTGTGTTCATCTGATTTGGCCATGACATTTTTTTAACACCAAAGGCTCTGATATGATTGTTTTTCATATATGTAGGAACATGCTGTCAGTCTTGTTGTGCGATTATTGTGCCCTCCAGCAATAAGTGATGGAAAAATAAACAGTCACCATTTGGTCCAACATGCTCCAATGCTATATGCAACACTAGGTGCAATTAATACAACTGATATTCTACATGTTTTGTCCTTATATGGAAAGGTGCTATACTTCAACACTGCCTCTTATATCTAGAATTGTGTTTCTTAACACGATTAACATCTACTGTCAATATATTGGAACAGACCTTTGAGCTGGCTGCTGCTTTACTGCCAATTTGTGAAGTTTTTGGTAGCCTCTCTCCAACAGCACCCTTGGTTGCAGGATCTAAAGATGAAATGTCTGTTTTGACTGTGTTCTCCTTGGCTTTTCTCATCTTAATTAAGATCTGCAAGTTTCATAGGGCACCTCTTGAGTACTGGAACACAGGCAGTGGGATAGATTTATTCAATAAAACAAGCCTTGAATATTTGTTAGTGCGGTATAATCTGCAGGTTGCGGCCATATTGGGTCATTCTGGAGACAAGAAATGGGCAGATGACACAGATGGATCAAAGAAACTGCCAAGTTCAAGTAGTTTCGGAGATCTTCCAGGACAGACAATTTCTCCTCAGTATGTAAGAATGGATACTTTTCCTCGGCTGCGTAGCTGGTTTTTGCAACAAAAATCTTCTACAATATCAGGTGGGATATCAGGTGTTGCATCTGCTGACCCTGTCCACCAGATAGGAGACAGATTA
>CM035415.1:86848102-86851131 GCA_020310875.1 Ceratopteris richardii
CTGGAGCCTCTGTAGTAGTCTCTCTCGAGGGACCATGTCGAAGGCTTTGCGGAAATCCACAAAGCAACAGTATAGTCTCTGCTTCCTCGCCTTCGCGCTCTCAATCAGGCAACGAAGCACGAAGATGTGGTCGATGGTGGAGAAAGTGCGGCGGAAGCCTGCCTGGCCGGGTGCTCTGATCCCCGCTGCCTCAGTGTGTGTACTGAGCTCTGCCTCTAGTACTGCCCCATAGATCTTGGCCAGGATATGGCCTATCATAATAGTCCTGTAGTTCCCTGGGTCCATCATATCGCCGGACTTATGGATAGGCGTAATGGTATGCATAGTCCATGAGTCGGGTAATCCCTCAACCAGAGCACGGTTGAAGAGATGGGCGATCAAGTGGGAAACTACATCTGCTGCGTATATAAAGTGCTCTCCCTGTAGCCCCGTGTGGTTTGCTGAACGGCCATGCTGTAGCCTATGGATGGCTTGTCGTACCATGCCTGCTGTGAAGAGGGTGGATATCACCGGACGCGGTGTGGAAGGAATCGGTAATGGTGGCTGTCTTGGGACGTCATATAACCTCTGGGCGTAGGTGTGCCAAGTCGAAGGATCTGCTATGGGTGTAGTGGACGTGGCTCACGTAGTGCCCTCCATGCGGTGGCACAATCCCTACTCATGAGAAGGTCGATCAACTCTGCCTCCTGTCACTCCTCGAAATCTCGCCGCTTCCGGCGTGTGAGGGCTCGCATCTGTCGTCGTCCCTCCCTCTCTGTGATGGATCCTAAGATACTCTGTGCTCTGAGATGTCGGTATAGTCGCCTACACTCCTCATCGTACCCATCTATTCTGGGGTGTATGCCCCAGCCGTTGTCGGATGTGCAGTGCTGTGGGTGGTGTATGGGAAGCTGAGCGTAGCGGATGTATGGAGGATCGAGGAGAAGTGGGCGGTGAGGGTGTCCAAGGAGGCAGAGGGATCAAGGGAGTAGATGCGCTCTCGAACATGGGAGCTATAGATATGTGCTAGCTCATGTCTAAAGTGAATGGTGGTACGGGCTCGTGGCTGTATGGTGACGGGGTGGGGTATGCATGGTGAGCCGCGAATGGATAGGGCAAGATATGCGTGATCAGCTCCAATCGGTAAGGGTGGGATAGTGAATGAGGTGATCAGATGTGTCGCCTCTGGGGTCCGATAACATAGTCTACCACAGTGCCCCCCTGTGGTGTCGTGGGTGGAATGCAGGTGAGACCGCGCGAGGTGGGCCAGCTCCCCATCCCATTATATATAACGAGACGGTGTGCTGCTCCCATCTGGAGTAAGTGTCGGCCATATAAGGTGGGTGTGGCGGGTGTCGGATGAGGGCTCTGAGTGTAGGCATGTCGTCTATGGTACGAAGCATCTGAGGGTCGTCAAAGTCGTAGATATCACACTTGTGGCTCTGAGTGCGGGCATTGAAGTCTCCTACAAGGAAGACTTCACCCATCCCGGTATACTCCATAATCGTGTCACTGAGGCAGTCGATTATGGCGATGTGGTGTCTGGTCCTCCCCTCCTGATAGCTGCTCAGGGGAATGTGTGAAGCGTGAACCAATGGGTGCAATATAGCATACGGCGAAGTACGCTTCTCTCTCCTCTGATAGATGCAAGCGTATCCACATGAAACGTGCCTCTGGGTCTCTGGCTACCACCTGTACCCTGTGCTAGAACGACTGTCTATAGAGCACGGCTACTCCTCCTGATCCTCGTGTGGTGTGCTTGTCTCATTTGGCGGCGGTGAGCTGACTCCCACATATAGCCCTCAATCCTCGGTAGGCTCCTCCCCGGGCTCTCGTGTGTCTGCTGTCAAGAAGATAATGTCTCTGCCCTCCATCACCTCCTCGAGGCGCACTGGATGTGTCCATAAAGATCCATTGAAGTTGCAGACTGCAATGTGCACCTCCTGCTGTGCTGTCTCATAGGCCGCGAATCCCTAGTCAATGGGCCGTCCATCAATGATGATCCGACCGTCTCTGTAGAGGGCACGATGTCCCTCTCGTTCTTGCCTGGAGGACACGTGGCATGCATGCCGGTCTGTGCTCTACCTGCATCCGTGTGAGATCGTCATCCAAATAGATGGGGTGCCCGGTGTAGTGCGTAGTACCGCCCGTCGTCTGAGAAAGTCTCTCCTCCTGGCCTCATCTGAGAACTGAAGGATAAGTGCTCTGCTCCGTGTGGTGTCCCGTCCTGCTCTCCATACTCTGGTGAAGGGGAGAGGCTCATCCGTGCGGTATCCAAGTAATGTGCACAAGAGACGCCCGTCCTGCTCTGGTGATCCGTTTGTCTCTTGTGAGGCCGGAGACGCGAACATTGAGCCTGCGGGCCTGTCGCATCCGCTCCTCCTCACATGGTGGTATGCACTATGTGGATCTCCTCATGGTGGTTGTTCTTCTTTGCCTCATGTCGAAGGTTCTTTTTTGACAAACCTCGACCCATTCCATCTTTCTTAGTTCAAGCTCGTTCTTGCACCACCTCATACACTCCTTCTTGATAGTCACCCGAATGTCTCTAGATGTGGAGCGATCTCCCCTCCTCGTGCATGCGGTTCCCGTTTCGTTTTCATATCAGTAAGCGCAAGTGTGCAACTCCTCCTCCAGGTCCGTGAGTGCTGCTTGCGGGTACGAGAAGCTGTTCCCGAAGGGATTCGTTTTCCTCTCCAAGGTTGCCAGCTTGGATTCGAGGGAGACAACTCTACGGGTAATCCCGTTCAGTGCAGACTCTCCCTTCTTTCCTTGTGTTTCCTATCAACTCCGGAGGGCATGCTCGAAGGGTGGCCAACTGTTCCTCCAGCTTGGAGCATGAGAGAGAGAGAGAGTGAGAGGAGAGAGAGAGAGAGAGAGAGGAAGAGAGAGAGAGACGGAGAGAGATCGAGAGAGAGGAGGAGAGAGAGAGAGAGAGAGAGAGAGAGAGAGAGAGAGAAGAGAGAGAGAGGAGCGAGGAGAGAGGACGAGAGGAGAGAGAGAAGGAGAAGAGAGAGAGAGAGAGAGAGAGAGAGAGAGAGAGAGAGAGA
>CM035415.1:86861131-86878631 GCA_020310875.1 Ceratopteris richardii
AGAGAGAGAGAGGAGGGGTGGGGGAGAGAAGAGAGAGAGAGAGAGGAGGGGGGGTGGGAGGGGGGAGCGGAGAGAGGAGGGGGGGGGAGAGAGAGAGAGAGGACGAGAGGGAGGGGGGGAGGGGGAGAGAGAGAGAGAGAGAGAGTAGAGAGGAGGAGATAGAGAAGAGAGGAGAGAGCGAGAGGGACGAGAGAGAGAAGAGATGAGAGAGAGAGAGAGAGAGAGGAGAGAGATGAGAGAGAGGAGAGAGAGAGAGGTGAGACGAGATGAGAGTGAGAGAGAGAGAGAGAGAGAGAAGAGAGAGAGAGAAGAAGAGAGGACGAGAGAGACGAGAGAGAGGACGAGAGAGAGAGAGAGAAGAGATGAGAGAGAGAGAGAGATAGAGAGGAGGAGCAGAGAGAGATGAGAGATGAGAGAGAGATGAGAGGAGAGAAGAGAGAGATTTGAGAGAGAGAGGAAGCGAGAGGAGTAGATGAGACGAGAGAAGAGATAGAAGATGAGAGAGCACGAGAGAGACTTTTTTTAAACGTTCTAGTAGAGGCCAACATCGGCATATGAGACAAAACATATACACACGTAATGAATCCAATCCACACTGATCCAAAACGAAATAAAGTGTGAGTACTGCAAAACGGGTATAAAAGGAGGGCTAGTAGCTGGCATCAAGGGTGTGGGTGCTATGGGTATACACTCTCTATGCTCAATGGTGAGATACAAATATGATATGCATCGGGAGGGAGGCTCGATGGTATCACAACCCCCTAAATGCCTGGAGTGGGTTTAGGATATAATGCATCGGTGGGTTAAGGCATCATGGGGATCCTCAAAATGCTCTGGGCGTCCAAATCGATAGGGTGTGCGTTGCTGACGTCTCTGTATCTCCATGTCATGGCGTGCGTGAATCGCTTGAATCTCTCTCTGATGTGGACGAGCCTCTGCGGACAAGGGGTCTCGGTCGTCGACGCTGTCGTCTAAGCTCCTCTGCTCTGTGTAATGTGACACCCCGCATCGAGCTGGGCCCTCGAGTGTATGTGGGTCTGAAAAAATCTGTAAGATAAGTCTGGGGGGGGGGGGGGGGGGCAGGTGTATCTCCATCTGCTGCTGGAGGAGTGATGCGTGGCGGTGCCGGAGCTCTACTAGGAAACGACCTAGAGGGCGTTGGTCCTCTGTCCCCAATAAAGCCTTGATCTCTCTAGGCCCCCTGAAGAGCTGTGGGTAGCGGTCTCTGATGTCCTCATATGCCTCGCATCTACATGTGTAGTGCTCCTCGTCCTCCACCTCCTCTCTACATATCTTGCATAGTCGCTCATCCTTGGGGGTATGTGTGGCTCGCCCAATCTCAATCTCGAGCTGGTGTGATGATACTCTGAGCTGCCCAATGGCCACTCTCTCAGCTGGTGCCATATATGTATCCATGTATCGTGGTCTCTGAATGAAACCATCCGCTGTCACAGTCAGGAAGTGCTCTCTGTAGTGTTGCCTCTTTGTGGGAAGAGGCTCCCGTGGTGCTATCCATGTCTCCCTGACGTGTATCTGTAGTAGGTCCTGACGGATGATCCTATTCCTCTCCGAACGAGAGAGGGTAATGTGGGGGGAAGAGAGGTCATGCTGAAAAGGGGGGAGATCCGTAATGCCCATGCCATGGTCTGCTAACCATCGGTAAGTCTGTGCATACCATACTCTCTCATGCCCTGTGTCTTCCAAATGTCTAGAGCTCTCAAATGCAAGCCTGGTGAGTCGGCTAGTGGGGAGCTCTCTGACTCTCAGAATAAAGGTCACCAACTGGAAGAGGGCCTCCACTAGCATCGGTGGTGTGCCAAGCTCAGCTCGTATAATGTCATGTGGAACCGAGGGCTTGCTGCGCAGCAATCTTGATATCATGGTGATCTGGGGCCTCTCAATCTGCGTCCACATCGCCTCTGTGATCCCTGGTGCCCATACTGCTGCTGCGTACATCAATGCGGGTGTCACTAGAGTGTCAAAGAGCCACCCCTTAGTCCGGGGCTCCTGAAAATGTGTCTGAAAGCAGCGTCTCTCCAATCCTGCAAGTGCCGCATAACCTCGCGTCAATCTATCTCTCGCAGCTTGTGCCATGGAGAATACCCCTGTGCTGCCCGAGAAGGTGATACCTAGGTAGACGTAGGAGTCCACTACCTCTATCTGTCCTCCAGCTGCTGTGAAAGAGGCGCGATGGCGTACTGTCCTGGAGGTATGGAAGATCATGACCTTGGTCTTGCCAAGGTTCACTGTGAGTCCTCTCTCCATGCAAAAGGTATCGAGCTCCTGTAAATGTGAATGCAACCCCTCATGTGACTCTGAGAGTAGGACAATGTCATCAGCATATAATATTATATGTACTGGCGTACCTCCGAGGTCTCCTCCTCGCCCTCCTGCTCGCTGTATATACTCCGTGATCTCGTCGATGTAGAGACCGAAGAGAGTGGGTGAGAGAGGGCAATCTTGTTTCACACCAATGGTGCTAACAAGGCTGTCTGATAGACCGCCGGGGCAGCGTACCCTGCCTGTGACTCGTGCATACAAAGCGTGGATGGCCCATAGCATGTCCGATGGAAGCTGTAACTCCTGGAGCCTCTGTAGTAGTCTCTCTCGAGGGACCATGTCGAAGGCTTTGCGGAAATCCACAAAGCAACAGTATAGTCTCTGCTTCCTCGCCTTCGCGCTCTCAATCAGGCAACGAAGCACGAAGATGTGGTCGATGGTGGAGAAAGTGCGGCGGAAGCCTGCCTGGCCGGGTGCTCTGATCCCCGCTGCCTCAGTGTGTGTACTGAGCTCTGCCTCTAGTACTGCCCCATAGATCTTGGCCAGGATATGGCCTATCATAATAGTCCTGTAGTTCCCTGGGTCCATCATATCGCCGGACTTATGGATAGGCGTAATGGTATGCATAGTCCATGAGTCGGGTAATCCCTCAACCAGAGCACGGTTGAAGAGATGGGCGATCAAGTGGGAAACTACATCTGCTGCGTATATAAAGTGCTCTCCCTGTAGCCCCGTGTGGTTTGCTGAACGGCCATGCTGTAGCCTATGGATGGCTTGTCGTACCATGCCTGCTGTGAAGAGGGTGGATATCACCGGACGCGGTGTGGAAGGAATCGGTAATGGTGGCTGTCTTGGGACGTCATATAACCTCTGGGCGTAGGTGTGCCAAGTCGAAGGATCTGCTATGGGTGTAGGTGGACGTGGCTCACGTAGTGCCCTCCATGCGGTGGCACAATCCCTACTCATGAGAAGGTCGATCAACTCTGCCTCCTGTCACTCCTCGAAATCTCGCCGCTTCCGGCGTGTGAGGGCTCGCATCTGTCGTCGTCCCTCCCTCTCTGTGATGGATCCTAAGATACTCTGTGCTCTGAGATGTCGGTATAGTCGCCTACACTCCTCATCGTACCATCTATTCTGGGGTGTATGCCCCAGCCGTGTCGGATGTGCAGTGCTGTGGGTGGTGTATGGGAAGCTGAGCGTAGCGGATGTATGGAGGATCGAGGAGAAGTGGGCGGTGAGGGTGTCCAAGGAGGCAGAGGGATCAAGGGAGTAGATGCGCTCTCGAACATGGGAGCTATAGATATGTGCTAGCTCATGTCTAAAGTGAATGGTGGTACGGGCTCGTGGCTGTATGGTGACGGGGTGGGGTATGCATGGTGAGCCGCGAATGGATAGGGCAAGATATGCGTGATCAGCTCCAATCGGTAAGGGTGGGATAGTGAATGAGGTGATCAGATGTGTCGCCTCTGGGGTCCGATAACATAGTCTACCACAGTGCCCCCCTGTGGTGTCGTGGGTGGAATGCAGGTGAGACCGCGCGAGGTGGGCCAGCTCCCCATCCCATTATATATAACGAGACGGTGTGCTGCTCCCATCTGGAGTAAGTGTCGGCCATATAAGGTGGGTGTGGCGGTGTCGGATGAGGCTCTGAGTGTAGGCATGTCGTCTATGGTACGAAGCATCTGAGGGTCGTCAAAGTCGTAGATATCACACTTGTGGCTCTGAGTGCGGGCATTGAAGTCTCCTACAAGGAAGACTTCACCCATCCCGGTATACTCCATAATCGTGTCACTGAGGCAGTCGTTATGGCGATGTGGTGTCTGGTCCTCCCCTCCTGATAGCTGCTCAGGGGAATGTGTGAAGCGTGAACCAATGGGTGCAATATAGCATACGGCGAAGTACGCTTCTCTCTCCTCTGATAGATGCAAGCGTATCCACATGAAACGTGCCTCTGGGTCTCTGGCTACCACCTGTACCCTGTGCTAGAACGACTGTCTATAGAGCACGGCTACTCCTCCTGATCCTCGTGTGGTGTGCTGTCTCATTTGGCGGCGGTGAGCTGACTCCCACATATAGCCCTCAATCCTCGGTAGGCTCCTCCCCGGGCTCTCGTGTGTCTGTGTCAAGAAGATAATGTCTCTGCCCTCCATCACCTCCTCGAGGCGCACTGGATGTGTCCATAAAGATCCATTGAAGTTGCAGACTGCAATGTGCACCTCCTGCTGTGCTGTCTCATAGGCCGCGAATCCCTAGTCAATGGGCCGTCCATCAATGATGATCCGACCGTCTCTGTAGAGGGCACGATGTCCCTCTCGTCTTGCCTGGAGGACACGTGGCATGCATGCCGGTCTGTGCTCTACCTGCATCCGTGTGAGATCGTCATCCAAATAGATGGGGGTGCCCGGTGTAGTGCGTAGTACCGCCCGTCGTCTGAGAAAGTCTCTCCTCCTGGCCTCATCTGAGAACTGAAGGATAAGTGCTCTGCTCCGTGTGGTGTCCCGTCCTGCTCTCCATACTCTGGTGAAGGGGAGAGGCTCATCCGTGCGGTATCCAAGTAATGTGCACAAGAGACGCCCGTCCTGCTCTGGTGATCCGTTTGTCTCTGTGAGGCCGGAGACGCGAACATTGAGCCTGCGGGCCTGTCGCATCCGCTCCTCCTCAATGGTGGTATGCACTATGTGGATCTCCTCATGGTGGTTGTTCTTCTTTGCCTCATGTCGAAGGTTCTTTTTGACAACCTCGACCCATCCATCTTTCTTAGTCTCAAGCTCGTTCTGCACCACCTCCATACACTCCTTCTTGATAGTCACCCGAATGTCCTCTAGATGTGGAGCGATCTCCCCCTCCTCGTGCATGCTGTCCAGTTTCGTTTTCATATCAGTAAGCGCAGTGTGCAACTCCTCCTCCAGGTCCGTGAGTGCTGCTTGCGGGTAGCGAGAAGCTCTTCCCGAAGGGATTCGTTTTCCTTCTCCAAGGTTGCCACCTTGGCTTCGAGGGAGACAACTCTACGGGTAATCCCGTTCAGTGCAGAATCTCCTTCTTTCTTGTGTTTTCCTATCAACTCTCGGAGGGCATGCTCTAAGGTGGCCAACTGTTCCTCCAGCTTGGGAGCCATGAGAGAGAGAGAGAGAGAGAGAGAGAGAGAGAGAGAGAGAGAGAGAGAGAGAGAGAGAGAGAGAGAGAGAGAGAGAGAGAGAGAGAGAGAGAGAGAGAGAGAGAGAGAGAGAGAGAGAGAGAGAGAGAGAGAGAGAGAGAGAGAGGAGAGAGAGAGAGAGAGAGAGAGAGAGAGAGAGAGAGAGAGAGATTGATTTCGACATCTTCTGAAGGCCAAAATCGGCCTATGAGACAAAATCATATACAACTATGATATACGAAGTATCGTTAGACAGAATAATAATAATAAGAAAGAAAAACATCTAAAGTGAGACAAAACCATATACAACTATGATATACGAACTATCTTTAGACAAAATAATAATAATAAGAAAGAAAAACATCTAAAGTGAACTGAAATTAAAGCCTAACAATTTGCGGAATATGATGTGGTTCTGGCACCACAGAAGATGGCCACACAAGGAAGGACTACCATGATACCATGTGTGTGGGCTGTAAAGGAAGCAACTAAAATGAATAGACCTAAGAAGGTAGTATGAGGTAGAGTGGATTAAGGATCTCATACATGGGTATTAGATGGAGTAACCTCTGGTTAATGAGATGTGAAGGTGTGGATCATAGTTGCACGAAAGGCCCGTTTCGGGCTCTCCGAAACGGCGTTCCGTTTCTTACCGGTTCTGAAATGCAAAAAAGACGTTTCTTGATCTCTCTTTTTTTTTTGTTCTCATTTAGTGTAAGTTTACATAGATGAGAGTTTGAGTGATGTTTTTGGGCATCAAAGTTAAATGGACCTTCTTTGGCAAAGGGGAAGCTTTTGAATGAGTTCATTTCGGATTTTAGGCATGCATAGATGATAGTACATAGTACATACATACATCATACATGTTACATGCATAGTACATATACATACTAGTCATTACATACTAAATACATACATGTCACACATGCATGCATGTATGTATTACGTAATATGTATGTATGTATGACATATATATGTATATAATCATTGATATGTATGTATGTGTGTATGTATGTGGATAATGGGTTACATGAGTTTGAGATAATTGGTATAAAGTATTCCAAAATTGTTGAGTTTTGTTTCAACTTCTACAAAAGGTACGTACTGGTCACGTACCTTAAAAATCATTCAATACAAATGTACGTTCCGTACGTACCGTATTTGTACCGTACCTTACGTACCTTTCCACCTTGATATGTACTAGCTGGTGCTCGACTAGTGCTAGCTCCATCCCCATGTGAAGTGGTCGATGCACACTGAATAATCAGCCCCTTCCCACGACCACGGACTCCTCTGACCCTTCCTTTCCTGCTACGGCTTCTTGTTTGCCTCACATCTATAGAGCAAAGCTCTCTATATAGCTGGACAAAAAGAAGCTCTTCATCATCTTGAGGCATATCATATGATGGACGAGGAGTGTCTCTCACGGAAGGCCAAAATCTGTCCACATTCACCTAAATAAAAAAGAGAAATTAGAATCAAACCATGAATAACTTGTTTATGCAAATGTGAAATTTATGTAAATTTATGCAAATCTGAAATTTATGCAAATTTATGCAAATCTGCATTATTTGCAACATCCTTAGATTGGTGCGACAATATATTAATTTCTCCATTTGTTGAGGACTACGTCTATTCCTCACCTTTGTATGGATGAGAGCAAAAACACTCCAATTCCTCTCACATGCATGGGATGAGCAATCTTGAGATAACACCTTGAGAGCATATGTGCACAAAGTAGTGAATGAAAAACCAAAATTTTACCACCAAAAAAGTGGTTTTACCATTGACTCTCTATCCCAACATGTAGGGGAAAGAAAAGCGGGATTTCCCCTCTCATCCATATAGCAATTTATTTGCTCCAACATCTCATTATGTAGATATATGGGAACTATAGGTGACATATATTGAAGCCGATCTGATAATAGCCCCACATCATATAATTGCGGGCTTTTGAATGATGGATGCAATAAACCTGCAAACCCATGGATAGGTCGATGCATCCATGTCCATCTTCTCATTATTACCTAATCATAAAAAAAGAAAGAGAGTTAAATTTTAAAAAGAAGAATGAAATAAAAATTAAATTATTACATACATACTCATTGCATCATGGTTTAGGGCACATCATACATGCATGCATGATTACATCATGCATGCATCATTGCATGCATATTGCAATTTGCACATAGATATTAAATATCAAATACAAATACATTTATGATGTGTGATATAATTGATAAATCATAAATCATAATTTGTCAAAGTGTCTTACCTCAAGTACTTCACCTCTTTGATCCTCGGTGACAAGAGTGCATTCCCTTATCTCTTCCATAGCTCTTCTCATGATATGGATTAGAAGCCGTAGAGTAGCACCCTCACAATCCGTCATGCATAGAACTTTGTAGATAGGTGTGATGACAATCAAAATAGCCTTCACACTCCCAAAAGCTGTCATCCAAACATAGCCTTTGTATGCTTTTTGGCTCTTCCAATGAGCTCTCATCCCACTCACTCCAAAAGGTAGATACCACCGTTTGTCTTAGAGGCACTTTGACTTCAAGCAACCTTGAAAGCGCAATCCACATGTATGCGAAACGTGTGGTTGCGGGCTTCTTTATTTCAAGCTTGCTATGCTCTCTAAACATAGATAACACTTCCACTTTTGTGTGAAAAATGTAACTATGCTCGAGGCTTGTAGTGTGCAAGCTTTTACCCCGATAGCTTTCTAATATACTCCATGAGCAAATCAAGACAATGAGTTGCACATGGAGTCCACACAATATGTGGATACTCAACCTCCAAAAGCTGCCTCATATGCCCACAATTGCTTGCATTGTCAGTGATAACTTGCACTACATTTGATGGACCCACCTATGCATAAAATTCAAAAATTAATATTTAGAATTTTACATAAATGGTAAATCTCAATTTATAAACCATATAAAAATAAAATTAAAATTTCCAACTTACCTCTTCGATGGCCTTCTTGATATGTCGATAGATGAACACTCTGGTTGTCTTCTTTCCTTTCTTTCCAATCTCAACGGCACGTAGGAAGAAAGTACCAATAGGGCATGACACAAGAATATTAATTATCCCTCTATTTTCTCTATCTCTCCATCCATCGAAGAGGATAGTGCATCCATACCTAGACCATTTCTCATGCATAGGGGCAAGTGAGAGATCTATCCTCTTCTTCTTATTAATTTTGGTTGTCCGCATATCGGAGTAGCTAGGTCCGCTCCATCCTTGACATGGACCCACTTCACTAATTGCTTTCACCATAGTCTTCCATTGGTTTGAATTAAGAAGAGTAAATGAGAGATTTTCCATAATTACCGTTCTTGCAATCTCTATGTCGGCTATCTTTTGTTTCTCCTTGATCCATGTGAGAGACGACCTTACGTGCCCAGGAGCTTGCCCTAATCCACTTTGCCTCACATGTGATTGTGAATCCCTTTGTGTTGGTGATTGTGATGATGAACCAATATTTGAGTCTTGAAAATGTGACTCCCCTTCATGTGAAGAGGTAGAGGACGATGCACAAGAAGGGTGACTTACATATCCTCTTAGTGATGTAGGTAATGTGCTAGGAGAGCCCAACATTTTTTGCCTAATTTCGGATGCAATATGGTCGGGGATCTCCTTGCATGCCGCTATTTGCCCTCCAAGCTTGCTTAGGTGTTGAAGTAGCCTTGTAGCCCCACTTGTGTATCACTTGCCACAATATTTGCAAGTCAAATGATGGGAGTTTGACTTCTTTCTATCTTTCTCCACACCAACACAATGGAGAACAAATGCCTCATGCTTGTCTCTCACCATTTTTTTTAGAAAGGGCTGACCTACAAGAGGAGAGAGCACTTCAAAGTTCAAACTTCAAGAGCACTTGCGGACAGTCGACAGAGAGCAACAATAGCCCAAATGAGGCGTTCGCGGCCTTAAAAACTGAAAGCCTGGATCGCATTTTTTTTCGTAAGAATTCGTACGGATATGTACGGGTACGCACGAGTTTTCAGATATGTACGCGTACGAATACCATCTATGGTCTCTCCATCAAAGCTAGAGCTGCGTATCCTCGTGTGATGCGATCACGGGCTGCCTGAGACATGGAGAAAACCTGAGAGGCTACTATGAATGTCACTCCCAAGTAGACATATGATCGGACTACCTCGATAGGTCCACCCGCTGCTGTGAAAGAACCGTGTCTCCTCACCTCTGCCTTGGTTTTATCAAGGTTCACTGATAACCCTCTATGTGTACAGAAATCATCTAGGCTGTGTAGGTGATGTTGTAGACCATGTGCAAACTCTAAAACAAGCACAATATCATCAGCATATAAGAGAATGTGGATATTGCACCCTCATACCTCAATGCCCTCCCCTCCTTGCTGTCGTATGAAGTCCACTATCTCGTGAGTGTATAAAACAAAGAGGCTGGGTGAGAGAGGTAACCCTTGCTTCACCCCGATGGTGCTAGCAAGTGAATTGGATAGACCGCCTGGGTATCTGAATCTACTTGATACTCTCTCATATAGGGTGTAGATCCCCATATCATCTCCTTTGGAGCCCCGATATCGTAGACATTTGAACCCCGATATCGTAGACATTTGAAGAGTCCCTCCCAGGGAACTATGTCAAAGGTTTTGCAAAAGTCCACAAAGAGGCAATATAATCTCCTCTTCCTCACTCGTGCGAGGTGGATCGAACATCTCATAGTGAAGATGTGCTCAATGGTAGAGTAATCTCGTCTGACACCTCCTTGTCCTTGCCCCTAATACCCTTCCTCTCGGGGAGACTACCCAACTATGTCTCTAGCACTGCACCATATAACTTGGTTAGTATGGGCCAATCATGATCGTCCGATACGTGGGTGGATCCACAACATCGCATGACTTATGAATGGGCCTAATGGTGTGGTCAGTCCATGAGTCAAGAAACCCTTCAACCAGTGCTCGATTGAAGAGGTGGGCAATGGGGGGAGGGGGAGGTGGGTGTGTGTGTGAGAGTGAGAGAGAGAGAGGGAGAGAGAGAGAGAGAGAGAGAGAGAGAGAGAGAGAGAGAGAGAGAGAGAGAGAGAGAGAGAGAGAGAGAGAGAGAGAGAGAGAGAGAGAGAGAGAGAGAGAGAGAGAGAGAGAGAGAGAGAGAGAGAGAGAGAGAGAGAGAGAGAGAGAGAGAGAGAGAGAGAGAGAGAGAGAGAGAGAGAGAGAGAGAGAGAGAGAGAGAGAGAGAGAGAGAGAGAGAGAGAGAGAGAGAGAGAGAGAGAGAGAGAGAGAGAGAGAGAGAAAGAAAGAAAGAAAGACTTTTTAACGTCTATTAGAGGCCAAAATCCGCCTATGAGACAAAACATATACATCAGTATGATCCATTCCACTGTGATCCAAAACGAAAATAAAGTGTGAGTACTGCGAACGGGTATAAAAGGAGGGATAGTAGCTCGCATCAAGGGTGTGGGGTGCTATGGGTATGCACTCTATATGCTCAATGGGTGAGATACAAATATGATATGCATAGGGAGGGGAGGCTCGATGGTATCACAACCCCCTAAATGCCTGGAGTGGGTGTAGGATATAATGCATCGGTGGGTAAGGCATCATGGCGATCCTCAAAATGCTCTGGGAGTCCAAATCAATAGGGGTGCGCTGCTGACGTCTCTGTATCTCCATGTCATGGGGTGCGTGAATCGCCTGAATCTCTCTCTGATGTGGACGAGCTCTCCGGACAAGGGGTCTCGGTCGTCGACGGTGTCGTCTAAGCTCCTCTGCTCTTTGTAATGTGACACCCCGCATCGAGCTGGCCCCTCGAGTGTATGTGGGTCTGGAAAAATCTGTAATATAAGTCTGAGGGGGGGGGGGTCAGGTGTATCTCCATCTGCTGCTGGAGGAGTGATGCGCGACGGTGCTGGAGCTCTACTAGGAAACGACCTAGAGGGCGCTGGTCCTCTGTCCCCAATAAAGCCCTAATCTCTCTAGGCCCCCTGAAGAGCTGTGGGTAGCGGTCTCTGATATCCTCATATGCCTGGCATCTACATGTGTAGTGCTCCTCGTCCTCCACCTCCTCTCTACATATCCTGCATAATCGCTCATCCCTGGGGGTATGTGTGGCTCGCCCAATCTCAATCTCGAGCTGGTGTGATGATACTCTGAGCTGCCCAATGGCCACTCTCTGAGCTGGTGCCATATATGTATCCATGTATCGTGGTCCCTGAATGAAACCATCCACTGTCACAGTCAGGAAGTGCTCTCTGTAGTGTTGCCTCTTTGTGGGAAGAGGCTCCCGTGGTGCTATCCATGTCTCCCTGACGTGTATCTGTAGTAGGTCCTGACGGATGATCCTATTCCTCTCCGAACGAGAGAGGGTAATGTGGGGGGAAGAGAGGTCATACTGAAAAGGGGGGAGATCCGTAATGTTCATGCCATGGTCTGCTAACCATCGGTAAGTCTGTGCATACCATACTCTCTCATGCCCTGTCTCTGCCAAATGTCTAGAGCTCTCAAATGCAAGCCTGGTGAGTCGGCTAGTGGGGAACTCTCTGACTCTCAGAATAAAGGTCACCAACTCGAAGAGGGCCTCCACTAGCATCGGTGGTGTGCCAAGCTCAGCTCGTATAATGTCATGTGGAACCGAGGGCTTGCTGCGCAGCAAGCGTGATATCATGGTGATCTGGGGCCTCTCAATCTGCGTCCACATCGCCTCTGTGATCCCTGGTGCCCATACTGCTGCTGCGTACATCAATGCGGGTGTCACTAGAGTGTCAAAGAGCCACCCCTTAGTCCGGGGTTCCTGAAAATGTGTCTGAAAGCAGCGTCTCTCCAATCCTGCAAGTGCCGCATAACCTCGCGTCAATCTATCTCTCGCAGCATGTGCCATGAAGGTGATACCTAGGTAGACGTAGGAGTCCACCACCTCTATCTGTCCTCCAGCTGCTGTGAAAGAGGCGTGATGGCGTACTGTCCTGGAGGTATGGAAGATCATGACCTTGGTCTTGCCAAGGTTCACTGTGAGTCCTCTCTCCATGCAAAAGGTATCGAGCGCCTGTAAATGTGACTGCAAACCCTCCTGTGACTCTGAGAGCAGGACAATGTCATCAGCATATAATAGGATATGTATTGGCGTACCTCCAAGGTCTCCTCCTCGCCCTCCTGCTCGCTGTATATACTCCGTGATCTCGTCGATGTAGAGAGCGAAGAGAGTGGGTGAGAGAGGGCAACCTTGTTTCAAACCAATGGTGCTAACAAGGCTGTCTGATAGACCGCCAGGGCAGCGTACCCTGCCTGTGACTCGTGCATACAAAGCGTGGATGGCCCATAGCATGTCTGATGGAAGCTGTACCTCCTGGAGCCTCCGTAGTAGTCTCTCTCGAGGGACCATGTCGAAGGCTTTGCGGAAATCCACAAAGCAACAGTATAGTCTCTGCTTCCTCGCCTTCGCGCTCTCAATCAAGCAACGAAGCACAAAGATGTGGTCAATGGTGGAGAAAGTGCGGCGGAAGCCTGCCTGGCCGGGTGCTCTGATCCCCGCTGCCTCAGCGTGTGTAGTGAGCTCTTCCTCTAGTACTGCCCCATAGATCTTGGCCAGGATATGGCCTATCATAATAGTCATGTAGTTCCCTGGGTCCATCATATCGCCGGACTTATGGATAGGCGTAATGGTATGCATAGTCCATGACTCGGGTAATCCCTCAACCAGAGCACGGTTGAAGAGATGGGCGATCAAGTGGGAAACTACATCTGCTGCGTATGTAAAGTGCTCTCCCTGTAGCCCCGTGTGGTCTGCTGATGGTGGAAGGAATCGGTAATGGTGGCTGTCTTGGGACGTCATATAACCTCTGGGCGTAGGTGTGCCAAGTCGAATGATTTGCTATGGGTGTAGGTGGACGTAGCTCACGTAGTGCCCTCCACGTGGTGGCACAATCCCTACTCATGAGAGAGAGAGAGAGAGAGAGAGAGAGAGAGAGAGAGAGAGAGAGAGAGAGAGAGAGAGAGAGAGAGAGAGGAGAGAGAGAGAGAGAGAGAGAGAGAGAGAGAGAGAGAGAGAGAGAGAGAGAGAGAGAGAGAGAGAGAGAGAGAGAGAGAGAGAGAGAGAGAGAGAGAGAGAGAGAGAGAGAGATGAGAGAGAGAGAGAGAGAGAGAGAGAGAGAGAGAGAGAGAGAGAGAGAGAGAGAGAGAGAAAGTCATATTAACGTCTTCTGGAGGCCAAACTTGGCCTATTATGAGACAAAAACCATGTACAAGTGTAGTAACCATGTGTAGAAAATGAAATGAAATAAACACAAAGCTATCGAGGGCTGGTGAAAGGCTGGGGAGACGTGGCTCTGACTCGGCAGATAGTGGCCACCTAATACAAGGGGATCCATAATATGAATGAGTAAAACACCCTAGCTTTTGGTGATAGGGGAGGTGGGTGTAGTATATGGTACATCGGTGGTGGTCTGAGTGCTTCCTGAAGGAAGAAAACCTAGGGGGTACTGGTACGCCTATGCTCCATCATGTGGTCGTAGGCTGTCCTAATGCGTGAGATATCCTCCTGATATAGTCGCGGTCGACGATATCCTACCATGCGTGGTCGGCGTCGTGCTCTCTGTGCTGCTGCCTGGTAGAGCGTGAGCCCAGTAGAAGGGCCTCTCTAGTGTTGCTCAGCTCACTGAAAGAACTAGGTAATGGTCTACTGGGTACTCACCTGTAGCTGATAAGTGGGCTGTAGTGAAGCGCCCCAAGCGTCGCTGGTCTCCCATAGTCATGCACAACTGGAATGACTCCTCTAGCTGGAACTGTGCTCGTAGGTCTAAGTATGCTCTACATCTGATAACAAAATGTTCCTCACTCTCTACCTCTGTCTTGCATACTAGGCACCACCTCTCCTCACGGGGGACTCCCCTAGACCGACCCCTCTCAATCTGGAGCTGATGTGATGAGACCCGGAGCTGCACAATGACGACTCGGAGGTGGTGGGGAAGGTATGTCTCCATGTATCTCGGGATCTCGATGAAGCCCGCGTCCAATATATGTAGAAAATGCTCACGGTAATAGAGCATTTTCGGTGGCAATGTATCCCTAGGGCTCACCCATGTCCTCTCTATGTATGTATGCCATGATAGAAAATGCTCATGATAGTGGAGCATTTTCTGTGGCAATTTATCCCTTGGACTGATCCATGTCCTCTGTATGTATGTATGCCATATCTCGTGGGGAATGATCCTATTCCTCTCCTGGTGGGAGAGCGAATAGGTGGGGGCCTTGGAGTTGTATTGTATTGGTGGTATTCTTTCTATGTCGAATCCATGGTGGGCCAACCAATCCCGTGTCTGTGCATACCACGAGGAGGTATCTCTTGCAAGAGCCATGTGGTGTGATGCCTGGAAAGCTCTGTAAGTGATGCGCTCGGTGACCATGCTCTGGATCCTGTGTAATAAGCATACAATATGCAAGAGTGCCTCTAGAAGCATCGGTGGTGCAGCAAGCTCTTCCCTGGTGATATCATGGGGTATCTAAGATTTGTTGTGGATGAATCTGGCAATCATGCAAATTTGCGGCCTCTCCAGTGTTGTCCATGCTGATGCGGCTAATCCCAATCCCCATATGGCTGCTCCATACATGAGTGCTTGGATAATCAAAGTATCGAAGAGTCACCCCTTTGTGTGGGGCTCTTGAGAATGTGCTACGTGGCACTGTCTCTCTGTCAAAGCTAGTGCCATGTGATGCGGTTGCGGGCTGCTTGAGACATGGAGAAGACCCCATAGGATGCTGTGAATGTCAGTCCTAATTAGGCATATGATCCGACTACCTCGATGGGGCTGCCTGCTACTTTGAAAGAACTGTCTCCTCACCTGTGCTGATGTATGGAAGATCAAAACCTTGGTTTTACCAAGGTTCACCAATAGCCCTCTATGTTTGCGCGCGCGCACACGCACATACAGAGAGAGAGAGAGAGAGAGAGAGAGAGAGAGAGAGAGAGAGAGAGAGAGAGAGAGAGAGAGAGAGAGAGAGAGAGAGAGAGAGAGAGAGAGAGAGAGAGAGAGAGAGAGAGAGAGAGAGAGAGAGAGAGAGAGAGAGAGAGAGAGAGAGAGAGAGAGAGAGAGAGAGAGAGAGAGAGAGAGAGAGAGAGAGAGAGAGAGAGATGAGAGAGAGAGAGAGAGAGAGAGAGAGATTTTTAATGTCTTTTAGAAGGGTGAACTCGACCTATGAAACAAAATCAATGTACATAGGTTGTGTCTCCGATCAATCAAAAAGACAGAGTGCTGAAAATAAAAACTAATGCTAATACAAGGAAAATCTGAGTCTCCATAACGCGCGTGCGGAGAAACCACGAGGGAGGGGGAATAAATGGAGTGCTATTCCTATGGTAGCCTACATGCAAGTGTCTGCTGCTCTTCCAGTCTCAATCTCTAGTCGATGTGATGAAGCCCTCAGTTGGCCAATGGATATCCTCAAGCAATGAGACATGTATGTATCCATGTAACGTGGTTTGTGGATGAACCTGTCTGCTAGAAAGCCCAAGAACCGCGCTCGATAGTGTGACAGTCTAGATTCAAGGTAAAAAATGAACCACATCTCATTAATGTAGAGCTGCTAGAAATCTTGTCTAAGCAGTGTTCCTCTAACTACATATGTCTAGGTCATACTGGAAGGGAGGTAGTCTGTCCATATGCAATCCATGTCCATCAAACCATGTCCTAACCTGAGAATACCAAGCTCTCTCATACCCTCACTGAGAGGCCTGTATTGCTGGCTCAAATGCTCTTTGTGTGAGTCTATGTGCTGGGAGCTCCCTCATCCTCTGGATGAAACATATATTCTGGAATAGTGCCTCTACCACCATGGGAGGTGTGGCCGTTGATGCCCTGATGTTGTCATGTGGTAGTGACTGTTTCCCACGGAATAGCCTTGAGATCATGCATACCTATGGCCTCTCAATTGCACTCCACTGGGAGACAGTAAGACCCTAACTTCAAACTGTTGCTGCATACATCATAGCTGGTGTGACCAGGGTGTCAAATAGCCACCCCTTCATACCGGGGCTCCTAGAAGTGTGCTTGATGACATCTCCTCTCTAACATGGCCAAAGTTGCATAACCCCATTTGAGCCTATCAGTAGCTTCTCGTCTCATACTGAGGGGACCCGGTAGGCTCGTGAATGTCACCCCTAGGCAGACATGAAGTAACCACCTCTATCTGTCCACTAGCTGCTGTGAACACTGCTGTATTCCACACCATAGGAGAGGTGTGGAAGATCATGAACTTGGTCTTGCCAAGGTTTACAGTCAACCCTTTCTGCGTACAAAACTCATCCAAGGCACCCAAGTGGCACTGTAGACCCTCAGTGGATTCTGAAATCAATAGGATATCATCAGCATATAATAGAATGTGTACAAGGTACCTACAAGGTCTCCTCCGTCACCGCCAGCTCATAGGATGTAGTCATCAATCTCGTCAATGTAGAGCTTGAATAGAGTGGGAAAGAGTGGGCAGCCTTGCTTAACAGCAACTCTGCTAGCAAAGGCTTCAGGTAATCCCCCCGGGCACCGAACTCTCCCCATCACCTGCTCATAGAGTGCTTTGATGGCCCAAATCATCTCCAATGGTATCCCCAAGCTCAGAAGACTTCGGAAAGGCTTCTCTCGTGGCACTGTATCAAAGGCTTTGCGGAAATCCAGAAAGCTGCAATATAGTCTCTTCTTCTTGTACCTCTTGATGTAGGTCTATTGCCAGAGAATGTGGATCATTGGGTAAGGAGACCTACACGTCCTCGGAAGGCTGTGAATAGATAGGACCCCTCTGTACATTATATTATGTTATCAGATGAAGGTGAGCCTCTGGCTCATAAAGAATCAAAGCTATGTGAGCACAAGAAGAAGTGGGAATTGGTTGAGTTGCTCAAGAGTAGGAAGGCTGTTCCCAATATGTGGGTATACAAAATCAAAATTGTTGATGGCAAACCCAAGTATAAGGCAAGGCTGGTTGCTAAGGGATATGCCCATTTTGGAGTTATTCCAAATGGATGTTTAAACAACCTTTTTGCATGGTAATTTAGATGAAGAGTTCTACATGAAACAACAAGAAGGATATGCCATTCCTGGAAAAGAACATCT
>CM035415.1:86891131-86953631 GCA_020310875.1 Ceratopteris richardii
TGGGGCCCGATATCCTATAGCACGGGGTCGTCTCCTAGCTCGAGAGAGTCTGAGCCGGCTGGAGAGTCACCCCTCTTAGTGTGTGACTTGAGAGAGAGAGAGAGAGAGAGAGAGAGAGAGAGAGAGAGAGAGAGAGAGAGAGAGAGAGAGAGAGAGAGAGAGAGAGAGAGAGAGAGAGAGAGAGAGAGAGAGAGAGAGAGAGACTTTTCAACCTCTATTAGAGGCCAAAATCGGCCTATGAGACAAAACATATACATCAGTATGATCCAATCCATTGTGATCCCAAAATGAAAATAAAGTGTGAGTACAAAAACAGGTATAAAAAGAGTGGATAATAACTGGCATCAAGGGTCTGGGGTGCTATGGGTATGCACTCTATATGCTCAATGGGTGAGATACAAATATGATATGCATAGGGAGGGGAGGCTCGATGGTATCACAACCCTCTAAATGCCTGGAGTGGGTGTAGGATATAATGCATCGGTGGGTAAGGCATCGTGGCGATCCTCAAAGTGCGCTGAACGTCCAAATCGACAGCGGTGCATTGCTGACGTCTTCGTATGTCCATGCCATGGCGTGCGTGAATCGCCTGAATCTCTCTCTGGTGTGGACGGGCTCTCTGGAGTGGGGGTCTCGGTCGTCGACGCTGTCGCGTACGCTCGTTTGCTCTGTGTAATGTGACACCCCGCGTCGAGCTGGGTCCTCGAGTGGCTCTGGGTCTGAAAAAATCTGTAATATAAGTCTGAAGGGGGGGGGGGGGGGGCAGGTGTACCTCCATCTGCTGCCCGAGAAGTGATGCACGACGGTGCTGGAGCTCTACTAGGAAACGACCTAGAGGGTGCTGGTCCTCCCTCCCCAATAGAGCCCTGATCTCTCTGGGCCCCCTGAAGAGCTGTGGGTACTGGTCTCTGATGTCCTCATATGCCTGGCATCTACATGTGTAGTGCTCCTCGTCCTCCACCTCCTCTCGACATATCCTGCATAATCTCTTGTCCATGGGGGTATGTGTCGCTCGCCCAACCTCAATCTCGAGCGAGCTGGTGTGATGATACTCTGAGCTGCCCAATGGCCACTCTCTCAGCTGGTGCCATGTATGTATCCATGTATCGTGGTCTCTGAATGAATTCATCCGCTGTCACAGTCAAGAAATGCTCTCTGTAGTGTTGCCTCTTTGTGGGAAGAGGCTCCCGTGGTGCTATCCATGTCTCCCTGACATGTATCTGTAGTAGGTCCTGACGGATGATCCTATTCCTCTCCGAACGAGAGAGGGTAATGTGGGGGGAAGAGAGGTCATACTGAAAAGGGGGGAGATCTGTAATGCTCATGCCATGGTCTGCTAGCCATCGGTAGGTCTGTGCATACCATACTCTCTCATGCCCTGTCTCTGCCAAATGTCTAGAGCTCTCAAATGCAAGCCTGGTCAGTCGGCTGGTGGGGAGCTCTCTGACTCTCAGAATAAAGGTCACCAACTGGAAAAGGGCCTCCACTAGCATCGGTGGTGTGCCAAGCTCAGCTCGTATAATGTCATGTGGAACGGAGGGCTTGCTGCGCAGCAAGCGTGAGATCATGGTGACCTAGGGCCTCTCAATCCGCGTACACATCGCCTCCGTGATCCCAGGTGCCCATATTGCTGCTGCATACATCAATGCAGGTGTCACTAGAGTGTCAAAGAGCCATCCCTTAGTCCGGGGCTCCTGAAAATGTGTCCGGAAGCAGCGTCTCTCCAATCCTGCAAGTGCCGCATAGCCTCGCGTCAATCTATCTCTCGCTGCCTGTGCCATAGAGAATACCCCTGTGTTGCCCGAGAAGGTGACACCTAGGTAGACGTAGGAGTCCACTACCTCTATCTGTCCTCCAGCTGCAGAGAGAGAGAGAGAGAGAGAGAGAGAGAGAGAGAGAGAGAGAGAGAGAGAGAGAGAGAGAGAGAGAGAGAGAGAGAGAGAGAGAGAGAGAGAGAGAGAGAGAGAGTGAGAGAGAGAGAGAGAGAGAGAGAGAGAGAGAGAGAGAGAGAGAGAGAGAGAGAGAGAGAGTGAGTGAGAGAGAAAGAGAGATTTTTTTCTGTTATGCATGTGAAGGTCTTAGAGAGCTTGTCGATTTCTGTCCTGCAACTATTGCAAGCATTATTACTTGCTTAGAATCCGACATGACATGTGGGATCTCACGACCAGCTTCAATGAATGGAAAGGACTGGCCAAGCCCGGCTGCAAACCTTTTATCTGTTGAAGCAGAAATTAGGGATATTCTTTCCTCTTGCGGTGTGAACCTACCTTGCTGTACCAGTGGTGGTGAGTTGGTTTTCATCAAAATTTATTTTCGTGTACAACACGAGTTCCATCCTTTAAGCATTTTGGAACGTGCAGGATCCAATTCAGGAAATGTATTGGTAACTTTGCCGCTCCCATTGGCTGCATTGTTGAGCTTGACAATCACGTTTAAAGTTGACAAATTATCGGACTTGATCCTAAGTGTGGCAGGTCCAGCCTTGCAGAATATGGCAGGTGCTGCTGCATGTACCTCAGTGGTAGCAGCTCTGTGGTCACAAAAAGTGCGAAGGTGGCATAATTTCATTATATTTGGATCTTCAGTCTGTGCGATTCAGAGGGATAAAAAGGTAGCTGCTCAGGTTCTCAAGAGTTGTTTTGCTGCAACCCTTGGCATGACAAATAATCCATTAACAGCACATGGAGGGGTTGGCGCGTTGTTGGGCCACAGTAACTGGGTTCAGTCAGCAACAGCAGGGCAACAACCCATTCCACCGGGCATTCTTTTCTTGCGTATATGTCCCTCATTACATGACATTATGTTCCTTCCAAGTGAAGTTCTTACTCTGCTTGTGAAGTCCGTGAGAGAAGTTAGTGCAGTCCTAAGTGAGAATGCATCTGCTTCACTGAAAACGGGATTGCGACTTAGGTGTTTGCAGTCTTCTTTGGCTGAAACTGTATCCCGAGTTGCTCAAGCATCAATCCTATCAGCATCTTTATTGTTCGTATCTGGTGGCTCAATCCTCGTTGAATTGCTGTACACAGAAGTACTTCCTGATTGGTTTTTATCCGGATATAGGGAAGAAGAGAGAGTAGGTTGTTCCAAGAGTGGGAATACTGCATTGCTTGAAGGATATGCTCTTGCATACTTCTCTGTCCTGTCAGGGATGCTTGTATGGGGTGCCTCTAAATCCTTAACTAAATCGATGCCAAGCTCTCCTAAAATGGCTACAGTATCATCACACATGAAATTCCTTGCTTCAGTTCTGGGTGGAAAGAAGTCGTTGGCGTGTGATCCTGCAACTTGGAAAGCATACGTGAGAACCTTTATATCTTTGGTTCTAACATGCGCAAGCAGTTGGATTTCTTATGTGGATGTAGAGATATTGCATAGGATAGCCATTTGCCTACGGAATTGGCATGACTATGATCTTGCGTTAGCATTATTGGAAAGTGGTGGATCTAATAGTATGTATTTAGCTGCTGAGTTTTCTCTGCATCTATAGCCTGTAAAATGAATTCAGTCACGTGGATCAAGGTTGGAATATATTTCATGTCACTTGTGTGCTTGATGCTAAACACAACTTCACGGAGAAATGATTTTGAATTGGCTCTGTTCACAGCATTGCTGAAGTCGACTAGCTTTCTACTAGAGGCTTGAGCAGAAGTTCCATTTTGAAATATATCCCCAAGAGTACTACTAGACGTCACGACATCTTCATGATGAAACTATCCGTAGATACAATTTTGTTCTTTCATACCCGACTTCAGAGCTCAACAGAGCAAATCAACCAGGTTTTTTCCATGAAAGATAAACGGAGCAGATGCCATTGTACTTGTTATAATGGTTGTCCAGATGGGCCGTTAAGCTCTTCCCACCGGACCATTTTCCACACGAAACCAATAGATAACTAAGGTGAATAAAAAGGTATTTATGTAGAATGATGTCTAGTTCATCATGTCAAAGGAAATTCTGTTAAATATGTACTTGTGGGGGCATTTTTCGAAATCTTCTCGAAATATTAGTCCTCCACGCGAACGAGTGTCCCCAAAATCACGCAATATACGAGGACTTTCATGCATTATGTGGCTGCTTATCAATCCTATTATCACGCAATGTTGCTTAGAAGCTTGATATACTATCATGATTTTTTTATTTTGTGATTGAAGCATAAATTGACATTTTCGACAAATATTTTGGATGGGAACATTGTAAAGGCGGCGCAACCACATGCTTAGTTATTAATGAAGCATGATTTTGTGTATTTACAATTATTCTTCTTTTCCTATTGATCTGGAATTTTAATGTAAATTGTTTCTATGATCAATAGGTACAATATTTCAACATACAAAAATGCCCATGGTCCTTCTATGCTTATGAAGCAGTCGTATTGTTATTATATATTGTAACAGGTATTTTTTAACGAATTTGGTTTCAAAAAATAAGGTCAAATAAATTGAAACATAAATTCAATACGCTAGGATATATGCTATGATATATGTCGAGATTATGCAAGTGATCAGGCGTTGGCCATTTTCTATTTTCGTAGTTTGAGTAGTTGAAGTTGCACCATCAAGTCAAGGTTCTGCTTGGAAGAAAACAATGCTACTTATAGTGTAAGGGTTAAACTAGGTTGTCAATTGATTGATACGTGAATTCTTAAGAGACGATGATAATGAAACAACATTTTTTCGAGCAACATTCTTTTCCGCTTTCGGCAGCTTTGAGGTACCATATGTGATCTTCAATGCATGTAGCTAATAATATCACCGTTTCCTTGCTTTTCGATGTTGTCAATAAAAAACATGACAATAAACATTAGAATTAGGGACAGTGTTTCTCTTGTATATTTCTATGATGTCTGTATCCAAGTTTATTTTAATTATTTGGAGTATTTACTATGTGGGCTTGAATCTTTGTTTTTGTCAAGAAACAAAGTCTATGTACTTGGATTGACCATTTTGGACTTGTGAATAGGGTGTGATTCACATGGGATGTAAAGATATTCATAATTCTCTGGTTGTTAGTAAGAACAATAATACAAGTAACAATCATGTACTAATGATAATGTTATTTTAGCCCAAGGGTTGAATTTAAGGAACATAGATGAGAGGTTTGGAAGTCTTGATATATAGGTCGCTTTTTTGGTAGGAGTGGTAGATGGAGAAAGAATGGAGGGAGTTCTATTTTAAGCACTCACAAACTATATGAAGAGGGTTGTGTGGCAGGGTTAATGCCATATTCGCATCATATGTGTGTACCAGTAAGCTTGTAGGCTCTTCATCCTCATGCGTAGAGGGGTTCAAAGTCTTCAAGTATGCAAAATGGTAGTATTAGAGCTGGTTTGTCACCTTCAACAACCCCTCAAGACAAGGCAAGAGAAGTAAGCCCGTTTGCCCTCCCCCTCCCCTTGCCCCTCCCTCTTTTCCCTCAGCTCCCATGCTCATGCATTGCAAATGAGGAGCCAGAGAAGCTTTCGAGGGAGTGAGTGAACCCTCCCCTCTATCCACCCAGATTGACAACCCATGCAAAATGAGCGCTTCTTCATCTCTTCTCCTTTCCTTCTTCCCATTCGAAAGGGTCTTTCCTTCAAGGTAGTTTTATGGGCTTCAATTGTAGGGAGTGCTCGATATGTGGGATTTATAGAGCTCCAAGCATGTTCTCTTAGCCACCCATATTCCACACATCCCCAAAGGGCAAGCTCAACCCCAAGCAAGAAGTCATGGACTTCATTAAGAGGGCATCTTTCCACACCCTTCTAAGGTTACCAAATCGCATTTAGATCCTTTGAGTATGCTCATATATGTTGTCTATACAATAGGTCCATAACTCAAGTTCGAAGAAAAACTATGCCAAATTCATTTACTGAGCTCTCAAAGTAGCCCATCTGCATTTGTCTCTAGCCAGTGTTCTTCAAGTAACTTCGAGCGTCTGATGCATGTAGCTCTTTTCTCAAATAGTAGATTTAGGATATTTGTGGCATTTAAAACATTTGTTTCGTGAGATTTTGAGTGTCATCACACATGAAGTTTCTGGCTTCAGTTCTGGGCGGAAAGAAGTCGTTGGCGTGTGATCCTGCAACTTGGAAAGCATACGTGAGAACCTTTATATCTTTGGTTCTCACATGCGCAAGCAGTTGGATTTCTTATGTGGATGTAGAGATATTGCATAGGATAGCCATTTGCCTACGGAATTGGCATGACTATGATCTTGCGTTAGCATTATTGGAAAGTGGTGGACCTAATAGTATGTATTTAACTGCTGAGTTTTCTCTGCATCTATAGCCTGTAAAATGAATTCAGTCAAGTGGATCAAGGTTGGAATATATTCCATGTCGCTTGTCCGCTAGATGCAAAACACAACTTCACTTGGTTCTGTTCACAGCATTGCTAAAGTCGACTAGCTTTCTACTAGAGGCTTGAGCAGAAGTTCCATTTTGAAATCCATCCCCAAGAGTACTACTAGACGTCACGACATCTTCATGATGAAACTATCCGTAGAGACAATTTTGTTCTTTTATACCACAACTCCAGAGCTCAACAGAGCGTCAGGTCCCTTTTTCTTGAAACAAGTTGTTTTTTAGTAGATAAAGAAGGTGACGAAGTGACAGGCCATCATCAAAATGTAGACTTTTAATTCTCTCACTTCTTTATTTCTCTGCTTGTATAGCGCATTTTGTGGCCGTAACTATTATTGTTCCTAGGAATGTACGCCAGAGTGTAGAGGGAGTTGAGTGACGGCATAGAAGTTTGTTTTTCAATCTGATTGCATATCAACCAAGGTTTTTTCCATGAAAGATAAACGGAGCAGATGCCATTGGACTTGGTATAATGGTTGTCCAGATGTGCCGTTTCGTAAGCTCTTTCCACTGGACCATCTTCCACACGAACCCGATAGATAACTAAGGTGAATAAAGAGTATTTATGTATAATGATGTGTAGTTCATCGTGTCAAAGGAAATTCTGTTAAATATGTACTTGTGGGAGTATTTTTCGATATCTTCTCCAAATACGAGGACTTTCATGCATTATGTGGCTGCTTATCATTTCTATTATCACGCAATTTTTCTCAGAAGCTTGATATATGAAGCTTATGATCTTGAATCTATTACCTAGAAGACAGGAAAACTAAGAATCTTAACATAATCTTTGGGTTGCTTGATATAAACTTGGAGGCCGAATCTCATACATTTCATGAGTGCTATCATGGTTTTTTTTTTTTTTTTTTTTTTTTTTTTTGGGTAACTGAAGCATAAATTGACATTTTCGACAAATGTTTTGGATGAGAACATTATAAAGGCGCAAACCACATGCTTAGTTATTAATGAAACATGATTTTGTGTATCTACAATTGTTATTCTTATCCTATTGATCTGGAAGTTTAATGTAAATTGTTTTTGTGATCAATAAGTACAATATTTTGACATACAAAAATGTCCATGGTCCTTCTATGCTCATGAAGCAGTTGTATTGTTATTATGTATTGTAACAGGTGTTTCTGAACGAATTTGGTTAAAAAAATAACGTCAAATGACTTGAAACATAAATTCAATGCGTTTATCATTAATATTTTGTCTTGTATTATCATAATTCGTAAAGAATTTATGATAAAGTTACCCAAAATTGCACTGTTTGTGTATTGATTTGCATAGATAGGCAAATGATCATGGCATAAAATATGATATAAAGAGGACGACTCTTTGATGATCTTTTATGTATATATTAGTATGTTAGTATATGTTAGGAGAAGTTCAAGACAAAGAAAGCCCACACAAAGGTATATTGACTCTTATTGTGTTTCACATTGAGCTTTCATGTCAAACGTTGTTGAAAAACATGAACCTACATGTTTTGAAGATGCAAATTCAAATGTTGATTGGTTCAATGCGATGCAAGAAGAGATAAATGCATTGTATGAGAACAAGACATGGCAGCTTGTATCACAAGATAATAAGATGAAGGTAATTGGAAATAGTGGGTAGTTTGTATTAAAAGAAATAGTGATGGTTCTATTTCCAGGTACATAGCAAGATTAGTTGCAAAAGGCTTTGCACAAACATATGGAATTAATTATGAAGAGACATTTAGGCCAGTTGCAAGAATGTCAACTATACGAACAATTTTAAGTGTTGCAGCAAGTAAATGTTGGAATATATTTTAGCTTGATGTTAAAAATGCATTTTTTTGTGAAGAGGCAAAAGGAATGAATGCACGTACGAAACACATGAACAAGGATATGTGAGCTTGTGAGGAGAATGATCAGGAATGATCAATTTTTTTCTAATGTATGTTTTAATATGATTGTATATTGCAAATAGAAGTTCTTTGTTGATACGAGAAAGACAAAAAGATGAAGTCGCAAGGTACAAAGGGCATAAAGGATTGAGGATTAATCTCGGTTTCTATTGTAGTTTGCATAAAGGCTGCATGACAAAGAAATGTGTAGAGCAAGGATGATGCACATGAGGGTATGGAATGAAGGGAAAATCCTAAGTCAATCGAGAACCAAGTGAGAGTATGTAGAGCTATTGAATGAAGTTGCATCCTTTTTTATTGTTGTTTGCATAACCACATGTGAATGAATCACGAGCATGCTTAAAGGGTAATGAGAAATTGAAAACAAACATTTGATTAGTGTCAAACTTTGTTTCTTTTTGGACAAATTCAGGAGAAGGACTTGTGTGAAAGGAAACTAAGGGTGTTCTTTTTGCATGAAACGAAGCTTTAAAACTTGGGTGATGTGCATTATGCACTTGCATGGTAATAAACACCTTAATAATATTGCAAAAATTAATCTTGAACTTGAAACATTAAAACTTACAAAGTAGAGGCAAGGAAAAGGTATATGGGACTCTAAACACATCTAATTCTCACTCTAGAAGAATTGATCGTGACCTTGCTCAAGAGAAAGACAAGGAGTTTGCCACATTAGGAAATTATTTGAGGCGAGGAGAAAGGCCATGAGAGGACTTTGAGACCTTGCCCAAAGGTCTTGCTAAGTGTGATAATTTGGCTTCTGAAGCTTTAGGCTTGAAACCTCCATCATTTTGGGTGTGCAATTGACTCTAGAGAACACGTTATTGTCAACACTTCTACCAACGACCGTAGTCAAAATGATCTTATCAACTCCCATTACAGGATAAGAGGAGTTATTAGCACATGTGATAGTATTCCCTATAGGGGAAGGCTCAAGTGAACTGAAGAAACTACATTGGAAAGTAATGTGTTTGGTTGCCCCACTATCAAAGCACCAAATATTTGAATCTACTCACGAGAAGATGGGTCATAGCTGCAAATAGTAGTAAATGCACATTCTTCATTCTGCGCGAGATTAGCAAACTCTATTTGTGTAGAGGCCTCTACAACAACAATTCCAGTCTCTTTCTTTCTTTGCCTCTTCTGCAGTAAATTTTGGACAACTCTTTATGATATGATAATTTCCTTTACATTATTGGCACAACTATTTTTAATTTCTTGTTTTCTTCTCGTCTTTTTTATCCCTTTTTGACTGTGAGGAATTAGCATTTTCTGCTTACTAGTAGATGACCTCCATTTACCTTTGCCCTTTGGACTAGCTAAGAAAGCTTGATCTACAACACACATAATCGACTAGTTCTGCGTAGATTGTGTTGATATATTTAGGTAGTGATGTGTGTGAACACACTAGGACCGCCGGGGCACTTTTTTCCCTCTTTAGGAGGTTTTTTTCCCTCGGCTTGTATATACGTCTATTGCCCTAATGGGCTACTTATCTTTGTACATTCTCTAGTAATACATTCAGTATTGTGTGTTTGTGCTCCAAGCTTCTTCTTGTTCCTTGTGCTGTTCGCGTGCTTCCGCAGACGTCTATCTCCAACAATTGGTATCAGAGCAGGTTGTCGCTTCTTCTAGGGCGCCGTCGACACTCCTCCGTTTGCAGTCTCAGATTCGCATGAAATTTGGTGAGCATACTCAGGGTGTTTCCGAGATCAAAACAGATTCGCTTTGTGGTGCCGAAATCGCGATCTGAGCTCGTTTTGGCCTCCGAACGCACTATCGCAGCGCTTGTGCAGGCTATTTCGTCCTTTTGTGCCAAAGGTATATACTAGTTTCTGTTCGCCAGTTTAAGCGTCTCGAACTCTGCTACAGGTCTAGCAGAACTCGTCTGGGCAGTTCCGTTCAATTTTCTGCATCAAGGTATTTTAGTCACCGGCCATGGCTAAAAGCAGTGATGTATTCCGTATGTTGGCTGTTGAGGATAAGTTGGATGGTACCAACTACCATTATGGGCTTATATGATGCAACATGTACTGGTTGCAAAAGGATTGTGGAACATTGTGCAGGGTGTTGAAAGACGTCCTATTACACCTGTAACGACAGGTACTGCAAATACAGGTGCTGGAGCTGATAAAGATGGTGTCGAAGATGATATTCCGCAGATTCCTGTTCGTGCTGTTGTTTCTGTTGCACCTACTGCAGAGCAAATTCGCTGGGATGGCAGAGATGCCCAGGCACATGCATTGATAGCTTTGTCTGTCAAACGTGCCATTATTCCTCACATTCGCTCTTGCAGAACAGCAAAGGATGCTTGGGATACACTTACCACTTTGTACCAGGCTAGGAATGAGGCTCGTATTGCTTACCTCCGAAAACAGTTGGAGAGTGAGCACATGAATGAAGGTGATTCTATGGACAGTTTCCTAACGAAGATCAAAGATTTGAAGGAACAGTTGATTTCTGCTGATGAGGTTATACGAGATAGCTCACTTGTGCAGACCGTTCTGAATGGTCTTCCTGATTCATATCAGAGTTTTGCTTCTACTCTTCGGTTGATGATGAAAGGCAATTCAAATGCCTTGTCATTTGAGGAGTTAGTCTCTGTTCTGTTGCAAGAAGATCAGTCCAGGCAGAATAGGTCCATTATGCGTGTTGCAGATCAAGCTTTCCTGGCTAGTCAGAAGGGCAAAGGAAAATGGAGCTCTTCTACTAGTAAGCAGAAATCTGCAAATGTTGCACAATCGAAGAACCAGGATAAAGATGAGAAGAAATCAGAAAAGCATAAATTGTTTTGCAAGTACTGTAAAGAAAATGATCATATCATAAAGAACTGTTCAAAACTGGCTGCTAAAGAGGGAAAGAAGAAAGAGGCTGGAATGGTTGTTGCAGAGGCCTCTACACCAAAAACAGAGTCTGCAAATCTTGTGCAGGAAGAAGAATGGGTGTTTACTACTGTCTGTAGTTTTGACCCATCTTCTCATGATCAGTGCATGTCTGCACTAGACTCAGATGTTTGGTACTTTGACAGTGGGGCGACCAAACATATTACCTCGCAGCGCAATTTCTTCTCTTCACTCGAGCTTGCCCCTACAGGGAATACTGTCACATGCGCCAATAACTCCTCTTATCCTGTTATGAGAGTTGGTAAGATCATTCTGACTACTGCTAATGGTAGTTCTTTCACTTTCTCAGATGCTTTATTTGTGCCAGGGATCAAAAAGAACCTGTTATCAGTTTCTGCATTAGCCAAGATTGGCTTGGTTGTGAAATTCGTTGATGACAGGTGTATAGTCCATGATCTCTCAAATGGCGATGTGATTATTGCTTCTGGCATTTTATGTCGTGGGTTGTATAAGCTCATAGACTATGAAAGATCTGTGAATGATTCGGCATGTGCAGTTCATGATTCTCAGGCTATGTCAGATGCAAAGCTTTGGCATGCACGCTTTGGTCATCTGAATTTTGCTAGTTTGCTACACCTGCAGAAATTTGAAATGGTGTCCTCTTTGCCCAAACTTGAGGCTCCTGGAAAACATGTTTGTGAAGGCTGTATTTTGGGCAAAATGCAGCGTTCTTCCTTTCCAAAAGATGGTTCAGTTCGGGCTACGCAGAAATTGCAGCTTGTACATAGTGATGTCTGTGGTCCTATGCAGACACCCTCTTTTGGAAATTACCTTTACTTCGTGACTTTCATTGATGATTTTTCCAGGCATGCATGGGTATATCCACTCAAAGCAAAGTCTGAAGTGTTCATGTGCTTCAAACAGTTTTTGGTTTTGACTGAAAATTTGTCAGCATGTAAAATGGGCACCCTCCGTTCTGATCGAGGGGGGGAATATATGTCTTCAGATTTTAATGCATTTCTGGCTGAACGTGGGATAAAACACCAGTGTACAGTGCCGTATACACCTCAACAGAATGGAGTTGCTGAACGAAAGAACAGGCCACTCATGGAGATGGCGAGGTGCATGGTCAAAAGTCAGGCTTTACCACATAGTTTCTGGCTTGAGGCTGTCATGTGTGCAGCATATGTACTGAACAGGTGTCCCACTAAAGCGTTGCAGTCTATCACTCCATATGAGGCTTGGCATGACCGCAAGCCATCTGTTGCTCATCTGCGTGTTTTTGGTTGTTTGGCATATGCATTAGTGCCTGAACAACATCGCAAAAAATTGGATGATAAGGCAGTAAAATGTATTTTGTTTGGGTACAATTCTGAAAGTAAAGGCTATCGTCTGTATCATCCACAGACTAAACGCATTCTGGTTAGCCGTGATGTTGTCTTTGTGGAAGATGCTATTCAGCCATTGCTTTCATGTACTAAGGAGCCATCTGTTAGCTCCAAAGACATGTATGATACATTGATGCCTCTTTTTACAGGTGGACAATCTAGTGCTGGTCCTAATGAGGCAACTTCTCAACCTTTGTAGGTGTCATATGATGATGCATATCATTCTATTTCTGATGCAGATTTACATGATGCACTTGTTGATGAGAGAGCTGATATTGAGCAGGAAAAAACTATGCCAAAATGGTTGGTGTAGACTTTGCGTGACAGCAAATTAGATGCACTTTTGTCATATCGTACTCGTTCAGGCTCTCATAGTGCCTCCTTTGCATCAGATTGCTATGCTATGGTTGCGTCTAGTCTCTGTGATGAGAATGAGCCTGTTTCTTTTGATGAAGCACAGAATTCAGAAAATTGGATGGCTGCCATGCAATCTGAATATGATGCTATGATGAAGAATGGTACATGTTCTTTATGTGACTTGCCTCCTGGCAAGAAGGCCATTGGCACTAAGTGGGTATACAAGCTGAAGCGTAAACCTGATGGTACAGTTGACAGGTATAAGGCTAGGCTTGTTGCAAAGGGTTATGCGCAGGAAAGAGGCATTGATTTTGATGAAACCTTTACACCTACATGCCGTATGACTACTATTCGGAGCATTTGTGCACTTGCAGCCCATCATGGTTGGAATGTACATCAGTTGGACATTAAAACAACATTTCTAAATGGTGACTTGCATGAAGAAGTGTATGTTTTTCAGCCCCGTGGCTTTGTGCAGAAAGGGCATGAAAACCAGGTGTGCAAGTTAAAGAAGGCATTATATGGTTTAAAGCAAGCACCACGTGCTTGGTATGAGAAGATACATGCCTATCTGGTTGCACATGGTTTTGTGAAGAGTCCAACTGAAAGCACCTTATATGTTAAGCGTGCTAATGATGTGCTTCTCATCATTGTTGTCTATGTTGATAACATGCTGCTCACTGGTCCTATTGAGAAGCATATTGCTGATTTCAAGGCTGATTTGCATGCCTCATTTGAGATGTCTAATTTGGGGCATTTGCATCACTATTGGGGCATTCAGTTTATGCAAGTTGATGGTGGAATGGCTTTGTGTCAAACGAAATATATTGACACATTATTGCAGCATTTTGGCCTTGAAGACTGTAAGCCTATGGCCACTCCTATGGAGACAGGTTTACGATTGAGTCTTCATGATGCTGGAGATGCATTTGATGCTGTTCTCTATCAGCAGGCTGTTGGATGCTTGATTTACTTATGCATTACTTGGCCAGATATTCAGTTTGCTGTCTCACAGATGAGCAGGTTTATTCATTGCCCAGGAGTCACGCATTGGAAGGAGGTTAAGTGCATCTTTCGCTACTTGAGTGGTACTCGGCTACTTGGGTTGTTTTATCCCAAGGGGGGATCACTACCGCCAGATTTGCATGCTTTTTCTGACTCAGATTGGGCTGGTTGCTATGACACTCGTGTGTCCACCAGTGGTTTTTGCTTCATGCTTGGTAGCTCATGTATATCTTGGTTGAGCAAGAAGCAGCCTATTGTGGCCACTTCCAGTTGTGAGGCTGAGTATAGGGCAGCTTTCACAGCGGCTGTTGAGTGTGTGTGGCTCAGACGCCTTATGGCTGATTTGGGTGTTGGCCAGTCTTCTGCCACCACCATCTTCACTGACAGTCAGAGCGCATTGGAAGTTGCGAGGAACCCTGTGTTCCATGCTTGCACTAAGCACATTGAGGTGCATTATCACTATGTCAGGGAGAGGTTCTCTGCTGGGGAGATCAGCTTGGCATATGTGCCCACGCAGGAGAACATTGCAGACCTTTTCACGAAGGCTCTGCCTAGGGAGAAGTTTGAAGCTTTTTGCAAAGCTTTGGGCTTACTTCCTTTTGTGGAGTGATTTCCACATAGCTTGGCACTTCCTTATACATGAGTGCCAGCTCCTTGTTCACCGCATCACTCCCAGGGGGGATTTGTTGATATATTTAGGTAGTGATGTGTGTGAACACACTAGGACCGTCGGGGCACTTTTTTCCCTCTTTAGGAGGTTCTTTTCCCCCGGCTTGTATATATGCCTATTGCCCTAATGGGCTACTTATCTTTGTACATTCTCTAGTAATACATTCAGTATTGTGTGTTTGTGCTCCAAGCTTCTTCTTCTTCCTTGTGTTGTTCGTGTGCTTCCGCAGACGTCTATCTCCAAAAGATTGATCTTCATGCAATAAATTAGAGATTAAATCCTCAAATGTTAAGGCATTTGCATTGCCTTTCATCATCAATTGAAGAGTAGAAGTTAAAAACTCTGATATGAATCAAAGACCATTAAGAACGATCTCCACAATTAAACGATCTGGCAAGATTTCATCTACAAAAATCAACTGATCTTTCAAATCTTTGATCTTTGTCCAAAAACTATCCATAGAACCGCCTTCATTCATATGCTCACTTTCTAATTGTTTTTAGAGGTAAGCAACATGAGCCTCATTTCTTGTTGAGTATAAAGTGATAAGTGTATCCCAAGCATCCTTTGTTTTGTTTTGCATGAGCAAATATGAGGGATAATGGCATTTTTGATAGACAAATCTATCAATGCATGTGCCTAAGCATCTTTGCCATTGCATCAAAGTTTCTTTGTAGTAGGTGGGGCAAGAACCAAAACATGAACACGAATTTGAAGATCATCATCTTCAACGCCATGTGCATCACCTGTTGGGTGTGTGTAGAAGTGCGAGAGACACACGAGAAGCACACACAAGGAGCACAAACACAGCATGACACACGGAGAAGACGATGGCTGGAATAGCCCTCTCTATTGACCATGAACTGAACTGAAGTGAGAGCTGAAATATATCCCTAAGTACAAAGTACCATCACCTATAAGTAAATCATGTATGTGGTAACATGGGGAAAAAATAGCCAGCACTAGAGTAAAAAGTGCCCATGCATAGGGAAAAGGTTCACATCAAAGCTACTCGAGGAACACATAAGTGTAACAAGACCCCTTGGAGCGAATGATGTGAACACATATAGGGAGTGACAGATCAGCCCCCACAAGGTAATAAGCCTAAAGCTTTGCAAAAAGCTTCAAACTCTTCCCATGGAAGAGCTTTGGTGAATATGTCTACCACATTATCTTGTGTAGGCACATTTACCAAATCAATATCTCCTGCATGAAGGCGCTCTCTCACATAGTGATAATGCACCACAATATGTTTGGCCCGTGCATGAAACACTGGGTTTTGTGCAACAATCAAAGCACTCTGACTATCAGTGAGAATATGCGTAGCAGCATCAATCTCCATGCAAAGATCCATCAATAGGCGTCTTAGCCATATACACTCCATTGTAGCTGTGAAAACTTCCCTGTACTCAGCTTCACAACTCGATGTCGCCACTTTCGGTTACTTCTTACTCAACCAAGATATGCATGAGTCTCTAAGGAAAAAGCAATTACCACTAGTGGACACGTGAGTATCATGGCAACCAGCCCAATCACCATCTATAAAAGCATGCAAGCATGAATGAGTATCTCTTCCATAAAAGAGACCTAAGTTGAAAGTGCCTCTAAGATATCTAACATATGTTTTACTGCTTGCCAATGCTTAGTGTCAGGGCTATGCATGAATCGACTCAACTGGAAAACTGCATATTGTATATCCGGCCTTGTGTTGCATGCATATATAAGTCACCCCACAACTTGTTGATAAAGATAAGTGTCAAATGCATCACTAGAATCCTCAACTGAGAATCTAAATCATGTTTCAACTGGTGTGGAAACTAGCTTGCATTCCTCAAAGTCAAAACGTTGAAGTAGTTTTTCAACATACTTTGCTTGATGCATAACAATTCCCCCCTTAACGGATACAAAATGGATGCCAAGGTAGTAGCTCAAAAGACCAAGATAAGTGAGATCGAAAGTATGCTGCAAATCAGCTATAAGAATGTCAAGTTTTGCATCACATGACCCAGTAAAGAGTATGTCATCGACATAAAGAATAAGCATTGTAAGATCAGACCCATTTTTTCGTACATAGAGTGCGCTTTCAATTGGGCTACATGTGAAGCCAAGAGCAATCAAGTGCTTATGTATTTTATCATACCATGTAGGTGGAGCTTGCTTGAGACCATACAAGGCTGTATGCAAGCGACAAACCATATTCTCTTGATAACCTCTCCCTGACATAATGATAATGCACCTCAATGTGCTTAGTGCAAGCATGGAACACATGGTTCCTCGCAACTGCCAATGCGCTCTGACTGTCAATGAAGATGGTGGTGGCAGAAGACTGACCAACACCCAAATCAACCATAAGGCGTTTGAGCCACACACACTCAACAGTCGTTGTGAAAGCTGCCCTATACTCAGCCTCACAACTAGAAGTGGCCATAGTAGGTTGGTTCTTGCTCAACCAAGATATACATGAGCTACCAAGCATGAAGCAAAAGGCACTAGTGGACACACGAGTGTCATAGCAACCAGCCCAGTCTGAGTCAAAAAAAGCATGCAAATCTGGCAGTAGTGATCCCCCCTTGGGATAAAACAACCCAAGTTGTCGAGTACCACTCAAGTGGCGAAAGATATGCTTAACCGCTTGCGAATGCTTGACACCTGGGCAATGCATAAACCTGCTCATCTATGAGACAACAAACTGAATATCTAGCCAAGTAATGCATAAGTAAATCAGGCATCCAACATCCTCTTGATAGAGAACAGCATCAAGTGCATCTCTAGCATCATGAAGACTCACTCGTAAACCTGTCTCCATAGAAGTGGCAATAGGCTTACAGTCTTCAAGGCCAAAAAGCTGCAATAATGTGTCAATATATTTTGTTTGACACAAAGCCATTCCACCATCAACTTGCATAAATTGAATGCCCAAATAGTGATGCAAATGCCCCAAATCAAACATCTCAAATGAGGCATGTAAATCAGCCTTAAAATCAGCAATATGCCTCTCATGAGGACTAGTGAGCCGCATATCATCAACATAAACCACAATGATAAGAAGTACATCATTAGCACGTTTAACATATAAGGTGCTTTTAGTTGGATTGTTCTCAAAACCGTGTGCAATCATATAGGCATGAATCTTTTCATACCAAGCACGTGGTGCTTGCTTTAAACCATATAATGCCTTCTTTACCTGCACACCTGGTTTTCATGCCCTTTCTGCACAAAGCCACGGGGCTGAAAAACATACACTTCTTCATGCAAGTCACCATTCGAAAATGTTTTTTTGATGTCCAACTAATGTACATTCCAACCATGATGAGCTACAAGTGCACAGATGCTACGAACAGTAGTCATACGGCAAGTAGGAGCAAAGGTTTCATCAAAATCAATGCCTTTTTCCTATGGATAACCCTTTGCAACAAGCCTAACCTTATACTTGTCAACTGTACCATCAGGCTTATGCTTCATATTGTATACCCACTTAGTATTGATGGCCTTCTTGCCAGGTGGAAAGTCACATAGAGACCAAGTACCATTCTTCATTATAGCATCATATTCAGATTGCATAGCAACCATCCAATTTTTTGAATTTTGTGCTTCATCAAATGAAACAGTCTCATTCTCATCACAGAGATAAGATGTAGCCATAGCATAGCAATCTGATGCAAAAGAGGCACTATGAGAGCCTGAACGAGTATGATATGACAAAGGTGCATCTAATTTGCTATCATGCAAAGTCTGCACCATCCATTTTGGCATAGTTTTTGCTTGCTCAATGTCAGCTCTCTCATTAACAAGTGCATTATGTAAATCTGCATCAGAAATGGAATGATCTACATCATCACATGAAACCAGTTGCCTCATTAGGACTAGCACTAGACTATCCGCTTGTAAAAAGAGGCAGCAAAGTATCATACATGTCTTTGGAGCTAACAGATATCTCCTTAGTACATGAAAGCAATGGTTGAATAGCATCTTCCACAAAAACAATATCATAGCTAACCAGAATGCGTTTAATCTGTGGATGATACAGACGATAGCCTTTACTTTCAGAACTGTACCGAACAAAATTACATTTTAATGCTTTATCATCCAATTTTCTATGATGTTTAGACACTAATGCATATGCAAACAACCAAAAACACGCAGATGAGCAATAGATGGTTTGTGATCATGCCAAGCCTCATATGGAGTGATAGACTGCAGTACTTTAGTGGGATACCTGTTAAGTACATATGCTGCATACATGAGAGCCTCAAGCCAGAAACTATGTGGTAAAGCTTGACTCTTGACCATACACCTCGCCATCTCCATGAGTGACCTGTTCTTTCGTTCAGCAACTCCATTATGTTGAGCTATATACAGCATTGTACACTGGTGTTTTATCCCACATTCAGCCAGAAATGCATTAAAATTAGAAGACATATATTCCCCCCCTCGATCAGAACGGAGGGTGCCCATTTTACATGCTGATATATTTTCAGCTAAAACCAGAAATTGTTTGAAGCACATAAACACTTCGGACTTTGCCTTCAATGGATATACCCATGCATGCCTGGAAAAATCATCGATGAAAGTCACGAAGTAAAGATAATTTCCAAAAGAAGGTGTCTGCATAGGACCACAGACATCACTATGTACAAGCTGCAATTTCTGAGTAGCCCGAACTCAATCATCTTTTGGAAAGGAGGAACGCTGCATCTTGCCCAAAATACAACCTTCACAAACATGTTTTTCGGGTGCCTCAAGTTTGGACAAAGAAGACACCATATCAGATTTTTGCATGCGTAGCAAACTAGCAAAATTCAGATGACAAAAGCGTGCATGCCAAAGCTTTGCATCTGACATAGCCTGAGAACCATGTACTGCACATGCCAAATCATTTACAGATCTTTCATAGTCTATGAACTTATACAGCCCACGACATAAAATGCTAGAAGCAATAATAACATGGCCATTTGACAGATCATGAACTGTACATCTCTCATCAACAAATTTCACAAACAAACCAATCTTGGTTAATGCAGAAACTGATAACAGATTCTTCTTAATCCCTGGCACAAATAAAGCATCTGACAAAGTGAAAGAACTACCATCAGTAGTAGTCAAATTATCTTACCAACCCCCATGATAGGATAAGAGGAGTTATTGGTGCATGTAAGAGTATTCCCTGTAGGGGCAGGATCGAGTGAAGAGAAGAAACTGCGCTGCAAGGTAATATGTTTGGTTGCCCCACTATCAAAGTACCAAACATCTGAGTCTACTACAGACATGCACTACTCATGAGAAGATGGGTCAAAACTGCAAACATTAGTAAATGCCTATTCTTCTTCCTGCACAAGATTAGCAGACTCTATTTTTGGTGTAGCGGCCTCTGCAACAACCATTCCAGCCTCTTTCTTCTTTGCCTCTTTCTTCTTTGCCTCTTTCTTCTTTGCCTCTTTAGCAGCCAGTTTTGGACAGTTCTTTATGATATGATCATTTTCTTTATAGTACTTGCAAAACAATTTCTGCTTTTCTGATTTCTTTTCATCTTTGTCTTCCCTCTTTGATTGTGCAGAATCAACAGATTTCTGCTTACTAGTTGAAGAGCTCCATTTTCCTTTGCCCTTCTAACTAGCTAGGAAAGCTTGATCTGCAACACACATAATGGACCTATTCTGCCTAGAGTGATCCTGTTGCAACAGAACAAAGACTAACTCCTCGAATGACAAGGCATTTGGATTGTGTTTCATCATCAACTGAAGAGTAGAAACAAAACTCAGATATGAATCAGGAAGACCATTCAGAACGGTCTGCACAAGTGAGCTATCTGGTATAACCTCATCAGCAGAAATCAATTGTTCCTTCAAGTCTTTGATTTTTGTTAGAAAAGTGTCCATAGAATCATCTTCATTCATGTGCTCACTCTCCAACTGTTTTCGGAGGTAAGCAACATGAGCCTCATTCATAGCTTGGTACAATGTGGTAAGTGTATCCCAAGCATCCTTAGCTATTCTGCAAGAGCGAATGTGAGGAATGATAGCACGTTTGACAGACAAAGCTATCAATGCATGTGCTTGGGAATCTCTGTCATCCCAACAAATTCGCTCTGTAGTAGGTGCAACAGAAGCCGCAACAGGAACAGGAATATGCAGAATATCATCATCTTTGACACCTTCTACATCAGCTTTTGTACCTATAGTTGTAACAGTTGCAAGTGTGATAGGAAATTTTTCAACACCCTACACAATGTTCCATAGTCATTTTGCAACCAATACATGTCGCATCATATAAGCCCATAACGAGTAGTTGGTACCATCCAACTTATCCTCAATAGCCAACATACGGAATACATCACTGCTTTCAGCCATGGCCGGTGACTAAAATACCTTGATGTAGAAAATTGACTATATCTCAAAAAGTTGAACAAAACTGCCCAGACGAATTCTACTAGACCTGTAGCAGACTTCTAGACACTTATATTGGAAAACCGAAACTGATATAAAACTTTGGCACAAAAAGACAAAATAGCCTACACAAACACTGTGATAGTGCGTTTGGAGGCCGAAACGAGCTCAGATCGCGATTTCAGCACCACATAGCGAAGTGGTTTTGATCTCTGAAATACCCTGAGTATACGTACCAAATTTCGTGCGATTCTGAGACTGCAACCGGAGGAGTGTCAACGACGCGCTAGATGAAGCGGCGACCTACTCTGATACCAATTGTTGGAGTTAGACGTCTGCCGGAGCACACAAACAGCACAAGGAAGAAGAAGAAGCTTGGAGCACAACACACAATATTGAATGTATTACTAGAGAATGTACAAAGATAAGTAGTCCATTAGGGTAATAGACTTATATACAAATTGGGGGAAAAAAACCTCCTAAAGAGGGAAAAAAGTGCCCCGACGGTCTTAGAGTGTTCACACACATCACCACCTAAATATATCAACAAGGCTTATGACCATTCCAAGCCTCATAAGGAGTGATGACTCTCAATGCTTTTGTAGGGCAGCGATTCAACACATAATTTGCACACATATGACCGTTTCCATCCAAAACTTATTAGGAAGATGCTTTCCTTTAACCATACATCGTACCATTTCAAGAAGTGTTCTATTTTTATGCTCGACAACACCGTTTTGCTGAGGTGTATATGGCACGATGTGAAATACCTCTTTCACAAAGAGAAGCATTAAACTCATATGACATGTATTCAACACCATGATCCGTGCGTAGAGTAAAACGCTTTTGTGAAGAAAAATTTTCAGCCATAGATAAAAATGCTTTGAAGCAAGAAAATACCTCATTCTTTGCTTTCATAGGATACAACCATGTATGGAAAGTAGCATCATCAATGAAGGTAACAAAGTATACATGTTTCCCAAAAGATGGAGTCTTGACGGGACCACATACATCACTATGAACAAGCTGCAATTTTCTTGTAGTGTGTGTATGACTATCTTTCGGAAAAGCAGCACGATGCATTTTTCCAAGAATGCAACCTTCACATGCATGATTTTCAATGGAATCAAGTGTAGGCAATCCAATAACCATGTCCTTCTTTTGCAAGTAAATCAAACTATTGAAGTTCAAGTGACCAAAACGAGCATGCCAAAGCTCCATTTCAACCATGGAAGCAATATGAGCAACTAAGGCATTCAAGGCAGCCCTCTTGTATGTATCCATGCGATACAAGCCATTACATAATGTACTAGACATCACAATAGTATCACCATTGATGAAATCATGAACCATACATGTATCATCAACAAAGTGTACATGAAGTCCAGCTTTGGCAATCAACGGAATTGAAATTAAGTTCTTCTTTATATCGGGCACATACAATGCATTTTTCAAGAGAATCACACCACCATTTGCAGCCGTAAGCTCAATTTCTCCTACTCCAATGATAGGGTAAGAGGCATTGTTTGCACACACCACATGTCCTCCTTTGGGTGCATCTTTCAAAGAGGCAAAAAATCTTTTGCATGATGTTATGTGCTTTGAAGAACCACTATCAAAGAACCAATCCAAATCAGCCTCACTCACAACCATACATTTAGATTTGCAAAGAAGCATCATAATGACATGTAGCAACACATGGCCAAAAATCTTGAACCATGTTAATTCATCATTCTTTACATTTGCTGAATTTTCAGCAATAGACATGCCAGATTCCTTCTTTTTTTCATTGCATTTAGCAAGCTTTCTAAACTCATCAATAGTATGGCCAGCCTTTCAAAAATATTTGCATCTCTTCTTCTTTTGCAAATCACCATCGTTAGAGGAATGAGTGGAAGAGAAAGGTTGAGGCTTTGGTTTTGATGAACCCAAAGCTGAACCGTACTTGCTTTTCCCCTTTTGTGAGATAGCAAGTGCTTGTGTTCCCTCAATCAAACCACTCCTATTCACAATAGATTGCTCTTCTTGCAAAAGAAGAGACACAACCTCATCAAATGCATACATATTAGGATTTCCTTTTGCAACCAACCGGAGTGTAGTAACAAAGATTCTGATAATCCTTTTAACAATGTAGAAATGAGTGATGCATCCAGAATGATCTCATCTATGTTTGCCAATTGCTTTTTCAAGTCCTTGATGTATGTCACATACACATCCACTGATTCATTTTCATCCATACATACATCCTCAAGTTGCTTCCTCAAGTATGCAACACGTTCTTCATTACGGATGGCATACAAAGAAGCAAGAGTGTCCTATGCCTATCGTGATGTAGAACATGATCGAATGTGTGGAACTATATGACGCTTCACAAAAAGCGCAATCAAAGCACGAGCTTGAGCATCTTTTCCATCCCATCTAAGCTGCTTCGGTGTAGGTGGAGAAGGAGAAACCACTATACTCGAAGAAGAAGCTCCATTTGTGACAGTAGACTGTGAAGTAGAAGAACTTGCGGGTCTTCGATCTACATATGCCACTATGTTCCAAAGTTGTTTAGCAACAAGAACGTGTTTCATCATGTAAGACCACATCAGATAGTTGGTCCCATCAAGCTTATCTTCAGCTTGAAGCATGCCAAACAAGTCATTGTTGCTCGCCATTTCACAAAAGAACAAGAATGTGATAAAATCTTCACTTCGATGAAAGCTAAAATGAGTGCTGAAATTTTAGCTCACAAACCATCACTCTGATGGCAATTTTGGCTGCACGAATGGCTTTGAAATGGAGTTAAAACCCCAGCGCACCTGGTGGAAATGTTTCTTGGCTGCTAAAATTCACAGTTCTATGCTCCGAAGTCGATTTGCACTGTTAAAAGTGCACACGCACCGCGATGCGAAAAACCGAAACTTGACAAAGAGCTGAGCCTGCTTTGATACCACTATCAGGTGTGTGTAGAAGTGCGGGAGACACACGAGAAGCACACACAAGGAGCACAAACGTAGCAAGACACATGGAGAAGACGATGGCTGGAATAGCTCTCTCTATTGACCATGAAGTGAACTGAAGTAAGAGCTGAAATATATCCCTAAGTACAAAGTACCACCACATATGAGTAAATCATGTATGTGGTAACATGGGGAAAAACCCTCTAGGCAGCACTAGAGTAAAAAGTGCCCATGTATAGGGAAAAGGTTCACATCAAAGCTACTTTAGGAACACAGAAGTGTAACATCACCTTCAATAATTGTATTTGTAGGTGAAGTGGTTCATTATTTCAACACGCTACATAATATTCCGTAATCCCATTGTCACCAATACATGACACATCATATATTCCCATAATGGGTAATTCGTGTCATCCAACTTGTCCTCAATATCCAACATATGGAATACATAATTTCTTTTAGCCATGGCCACATATCAAAATACACTAGTGCATTAAAATGATTGTATCTCAAAAAATTGAATAAAATTACCCTATTAAATGTGTAGTAGATTTTGAGGTGCTTGTACTAGCAAACCAAAACTTGTATATATGTTTGGCACAAAAGGATAAAATTGTATGCACATGCACTATGATAGAGCATTCGCAAGCCTAAACAAGCTTAGAATTTGCCATAGTATGCTCACCAATTTTCGTGCGATTTTGAGACTCTAACCAAAGGGGTGTAAATAGAGCAGAAGTACTGAAGAAGGGAGAGGAACTTAATTAGATTCGCCTTATCATCTAGATGTTTGGTCCTAGGCTAGAAATTGAATCCCTAGGGTAATGCTTTCAGAAGGATTGTTCCCCTAGGCATAATTGTCACCAAGTTCCTATTTCTACCAGCTAACCGTCTTCTTATGGTGTTTAATAACAATGAAATGGCCTTCAAATCCTTGCAAGTCCTCTCATGGCAAGTTCATCCTTAAGTCGTCCTTGAATTCTTTTTGGTATCGACGATGCCCTAGATGAGGCGACGACCTACTCTAATACAAATTGTTGGAGTTTTAGGTCTATGAAAGCACATGAACAACACAATGAAGAAGAAAAAGTTTGAAGTAGAACACACAATATTGAATGTATTACCAAGTGAATTCTAATAAATAAGGGTCTGGCCGATTTAGAACAATCTGAAATCGGACACCGTTTGGTCTCCCGTATGTATGACCAAAGATCTTGAGATGCAATTTACTAGAAGGTCATTTACTCTTGTAACCAAGTGATCTACTTAGCCTAGTGGTTAAGACGCAAGGATGTGAAGGAGGAGGTATTGGGTTCGATCCCCATGGGGTACCTGGGGAGAGTATTTTGCCCAAACAGGTCTAGAACCTTCTAAAAGCATCCACTTGAGTTAACTTCGGTTAACAGGGACACTTGGCATACATGTAGTTACATGGCTGACACATGGATGGTTAGAATCCATCTGCCCAAGAAGGCAGATCCTTCAAGAGAGCTATATATAGAGGCATATGGTTGGGAGAAGAGTCATTCATTAGTGAGCTAGTCCAGTGGTTACGTTGTTGCATTGGTATCAGAGCAAGGTGTAGAGCTTCCTTTCATCTTGCTTGTCCCAAGCTTCCATGAGTGGCGGCATCTTTTGCTCGTGGGTATGCAGAGATTCATCACGACTTCCTCTCTGTGGCATACCTCAAGCTGGAGATTGCAAAAGAAGAAGGTTATATGCAGATGGTGGTATCCATGGCTTAAACTTGCAATGTCAAACAGAAGATACATCTCTTCTATCCACGAGGCCAAACCACACTGATGATATATTCATCTTTCGATTTGGATTATAGCTTGTTACCCGGCACTAGAGAAGCATATAGAGCACAAGCAAAAGGAGGAGGATATCATCAAGTGGTGGCTTTCGGGGCTCAAACCCGCGACATCATCAAGAAGAACTTATGTCTTATCCATGACCCCAATCCACGTTCATATATTGATGATACAGTATAACTAAAAGTCTTAATTGTGAATTAGGTGATATAGAATTTTTTACCACAAACATAAAAAGGAGTTAATTCTCACAGGTGGACATAGATGTGATTCGATGGGATTCAAACTATCTTCCTTTGCAATTCAGGGCATTGCTCTACACTATTAGAACAAGAGATATGTGACTTCCAATTATCTGTGGAGGAACTTTATCTCTACTCGCCAAGAAACCTTGATCCTGAAAGATAAAAATAGAAGTTCTTCTGCAACCAGTGGTCACAGGGATCGATACTGACACCTCTACTATCTGATGGGAGTGCTTTGTCCATTATAGTAACAACGTCTTGATGCATTAAGTTTCTGCAATATAATAAGTATTCTGATCTTGTATATTCTCTGCTAATCCCGAGCCGAGAACCCTTTATTCTCTTCATTTTTCTTGAGTTTGTTGCTATCCCCAATCAAATTGAGTGCATAATTTGAAGTTCCTTGGTGATCAAAGTCAAGTTATCTTCGAATTTGAGCCAAAGTCTTTGGAGATAAAGAAGATGTTTTATCTACTTCGAACGAAGTCATCCACGAAGTACTGTCAAGTGTTTGCAATAGAAGGAGAAGCCACATCGTAATTCTAGCACCCTTTGCTAGAATCAAGCCTATGTCAAACCAACATTAATCAGGAAGCACTCTTATGAATTTGTGTATTATTTAGTTGATTTTATCATGCACCACTTGCGTTAGGAACTCTAAATATAGTTTAATAATGGATTGTGTGCAATGGAGGGTACTTCAAGCCAGATCGCACTTGCAAGTAGTACAAGTGTATCTATGTATGTGTTAGTACCACTTTCATCAATATCTTCATTCATGTTTAGTCCACCTATAGCATCACATGCATTGCATGCATCTGCAAGAATGATTTCAATTCCAATGCATGCATCTACAAAACCGATTTCAGTTCCAACTCATGCGCCTGATGATGACTTCCATCGGCTTCGTGGTTTCGTTCGAGGACTTAACCAACGAATCCGTAATGAAGTAACGAGAGCATCAAAGTCACTTGATGAAGCTATTAAGGTTGCACAAATCTACGAGGACAATTCTCATATAGATATCCCATAGGAAAGTGATCATTTCCTAAGAAATACCACTAAACGTAAATGTTATCAAGGACATTTGAATGCACATCTAAAGAACCATGTGTTTTTAGAAATTTGCTTTCTCAAGAAGAACTTGCTAAAGCACAAAAAGATAATTTTTGTTTTAAATGCCTATCCAGTTGGAAGAGACAAAAGGGCCACTTTGACTGATAAAGGTAAGGGGAAACAACAAATACATCTGATACAGACCTTGAATTTGGATGAAAATTTGAGTGCCAAGAAAGTTCACATAATGCATTGTGATAGTATCCATAAGTGCCAAGTTTCCAAAAACATGTGGCAACCTCAAGAATTTGGTCCACATGATTTGGTCAAGCTGCATAGGTCAGTCAACAGTCACACCATCTAGATTATGGTGCATGATTCGGTCATGCATAATTTTATAAATTATGCACTTGTTAAAAAGTTAGCTCTTTCTCAGAGCCATTCTCCTCATAGATATGATGTCTCTATGATGCATGGGCAAGACACCTGTATATGGGATACCATGATTTCAAATTTGGAAGTGGAAATCCAAGATTTCAAGGTTAAACTGGACTTCCAAATTTTGTGCGAGATCCTTTCCAGTTATTCCTTGTATCTAGTTCATCTCCCTGAAGGGAGTTCTTATAACCTAGATATCTTGCTTCATACCTATGGTCTTTGGTTATGGGATCTTCTGTATCATCTCTATTTGAGTTATCTATACCTATCAGTCTTGTTGTGGGAATTCTTGCATCAGTTATATATTCTTGTATTATTTTTTTATGTGGGTGATCTTGTAATCAAAAGTGTAATTCCAAAATCTTGTCTAGTCTAGTCAGAGGTCACAATCTAGTGCTCCCCTAATATTTTGGCAAGACTACCTTCATCAAAACCAAGCACCATGGAGATTATTCATGAAGAACGTTTCTCTGTACCTAAATTTATTCAACAACAATTCCAAGAGATGCAAGAAAACCAAGAAAGGATTCAACAACAAAATATTCAACATGTAATCACAGAACTTTAAAGGCGAATTAAAGAGTTGTAGATCATTGTAAATCAATCTTCTTCAAGTACCCCCATGTCAACCAATATGAATTAAAGTCCAAAAGTGAGCATGCTTTAGAGCTTCAATAGGACAAGATCAAAGTTTTGTGGATTTCTACAAAAACTGAAATTATTCAGAAAACTACAACCAGACAGGTGTCCATATGATGTTTGTTAACTAGGACTCATAGGAACTCTATTATGTGTCACTGCTCTTTCACGGTTTGCACCTATCCTTGAGAAGGATATGGATATTTTCTATGATTTCAAGGCCTATGTTCAAGAGCTCACATCTTCTTTTGGAGATACCAGTTGTTCACATGTTTTTGAAGAAAAAATAAGGAAGCTACATCAAGGAAAAGGTATGTGTCTACCTATGCATAAGAATTCAGACAAGTCATTTGTGATCTTGCATGGCATGAGGATTATTTTATCAACCAATTTGGATGGGGTTTACATGATGATATCAAGGACTTCATGCTAAACATGCCCAAGGTAAACACTTTGAATGAATTCATGAATCAAGCAATTGAGTGTGATAATATTTTGTTTGAGAGAAATAAAGGGAAGAAAACTTCTGTTAGAGATCGAGAATACAAGTTTACATGTGTTCCACAACAACATATCCAGGTTGAAGAAAGTCAATCAGAACCCATGCAATTGGATAACATTAGAGTGAGAGGACTTGCATAAGTGGGCATCGAGAGAATCAACAATTGAGAACGGTAACTTAAGGAGGAAAAATAGGTAACACTGGACCACATTTCGATCGAGGAAAGAATTTTTATGCATGTGCTCTTGTGCTTGAGAATATTGTGTCTATTGCATGAATTGTATATATGACCATCCATTGCAAGAACACACACACTCCCACTTTGAATCTTTATGTTGTTTTGGTCTGGAAACATCATAGGAAGATCTAAATCTTAAACTATAGCACCTTATATTGAAAGAGACATAGTGTCTTCCAAGGTTAATCGAACCTTCGACCTAGAAGCTTGTTTGAACTCATAGTGTCTTCCAAGGCTAGTCTTGATTCATCAAACTTTTGACCTAGAGACTTGTTTAACATCTCTTTAGAATGAAGGAATGATTTAGAAGAGATGTCAATTTCTATAGACATGCAAATGCAAGATTTCCATGATGAGATGGTGTCTATCTATAAAGTGGAGGGAGAGAATAACATCCATTTGACATTTGGAAGAACCAAACAATGCACATGATGCTCAACTCTTCAAGGATCCTTGGGGATGTACTATGGTGAAAGTTAAAGATGGCATTAAGTTTGTCTTAGTAATAATCATGTGGTGAAGTTGAAGATAATGCTTACATGGAAAAGAGAGGTTCATTGTATATCTTCCATTGACATCCTAATAAAATTGGTGCGTATGAAGTAGAAGTGCTAGAAACATAGTCCAAGGACTCAAAATAAGGAACAACAAGAATCATTGCATCCTAAATCTGAGCTTGTTGGTGTACACACTTGCCCCCTTTCTCTCTACTTCTGCATAACCTCTCCGCTTCGTTGTTGTAGCCTTCCCTGTCGTCCTGCCCCCTATCTTCTTGCTCACCTCTCCCCTTATAGTAGCAACATCCCCCCTTCTATGACTTTGCCCCCCTCCCTCCCTCTCTTCTGCTCGTCTCCCTCCCCCTCTTCTACCCGCTGCCCCGCCCTTCCCATTGTCCCCCCTTCCCACTGCCCCCCTTCCCGCTACCCCCTCCCCCCTTATTGCCCCTTTTTGTGGCCCCCTCCCCCCTTCCCTACTTCCCTCCCCCCTACCATGTTGCACTTCCCTTTGCTCCCCTTCCTTTGGCCCCCCCTCCCCTCTGATCCTTTTCTCTCTCTAGCTGGCCCTTCCTGCTCCCTCCATCCCCTTCTTTTCCTTGCCTTCCCACCCCCCCTCTTTTTGTCTTAGTTCTTGTCACCCATCTATGGGTAGGTGTCTTAGGAACACCCTTCATGCCTCCATCTTATCTCATGCATGTGTCACACAGAGATGGCCTCAAAGTCCACCCCTCAAAGGGACTCTCACGAAACCCCCTCACCCGACCCCACTCTGTTGCCCATATGGCTCTCGCTTACCAATGAGAGTAGAGTGAGTTTGGCTTCAGAAGTTGAATACCTTCAAGCATAATCAATTATTTGCAAGATCATCAAACTGAACCCTATCATGGTGAGCTCAGGGACCTTCTCTAGAGAAGCTTGCTTATCGAGCTCGGCAAGCTAATTGACATCTAAAACTTGGGCCAAAACTACTATCAAGTTGAGCTTGGGTCTTCGGAGGCTGCCACCAAGATGAATTTATCTCCCATTGTAACTTGGGAAAGTCATGCCTTTGTGTGCCCTTGGACTCATGGTTTTGATCCATCGACGGCCTCTTCTTTGGCCTTCATCCCCAAGGAAGCATGCGAGCTCCCTATGATATCCTGCTTTCCTAGCCTCACGTTCTGAAAATTACGGCTTCTATGGTGGCCAAGTCCATGTTTCTTCCCAGTTAGGATTCTCATTTCTGACCCCGCATAATTGCCTTTGGAGATTGAGCTTTTGCTTCTCTCAAGTGAGTGGTTGATTCAAAGGGTTGAGTACTCGGGCCTTCTAAATTAGTGTTTTACCTGTCACAAGTTTGGGCACCTTAGAAAGGCATGCCCTTCGAGGACTAGACGTCGGACCAGACAATAGTCAGGACAGGAGGTTCAATGGCCACCAGAGCAAATACATCACCCCTCTTCACCCTCCTCAATTCTTTCTAGCTCCACCCCTTAGAAGGAGGTTGGTCCTCATCTCTCTGGTGCCCAGGTTGCCACGTCTAGCCCCTCTACCTCTTCCAGAGATTGGCAACAGCCAAAGTGATAATAGCAGTTTGGACGAGAACCCCCTCCCACCACTAAAGAGAGATTTGTTCCCATGGGGAACCGATATAGTGCACTCCAGCAGCAATGTTCTATGGGCCCAAGCATTGGGGTGGAGCATGTATCACAACTAGAAGTGGCCACAATGGGCTTCTTCTTGCTCAACCAAGATACCATGCATGAAGCAAACACCCCTGGTGGACACATGAGCATCATCGCAAGTAGCCTCATTTGAGTCATAAAAAGCATGTAAATCTAGGGTTAATGATCCCCCCTTGGGATAAACAATCCAAGTAGCCGAGTACCACTCATGTAGAAAAAGATGCGCTTAACTGTCTGTCAATGCTTGACACCTCGGCAATGCATAAACCCTACTCATCTCAGAAACAACAAACTAAATATCAAGATGATTTTTGCATAAGTAAGTATGCCTTGTGGGGATTCTACTCTTACTTTATCTGAAAGTATTTGAGCATTCCAACTAGAGCTTCTTTGATTGTGAGAATCCACCATTACACATGATGAATACACAAAATAAACAAATAAATATAGTTACAATCAATTTTGAGAAGCTTGATTGTAATCACCAATCACATCTCTTAGAGATTTGGCTCTCCATAAAGCAGTAGTCACCCCCCATGCTCAAATTGATACACATGCGAAGCAAATTCTATGAATAATCATTTCCTAACATGCCACTGCTTACTTAGCACTACATCAAAACGGGCCAATCATGCAATCGCAAAACCGAATATGTCCTCATAGGACTAGATCTAAATGGGTAGTTGGTCTGCTCTTTGTCCCCATGTCTCAGTGCCCTTCTCATCGGCTAACTCCATTTTGTAGGCATACTCTGACTGCACAATGTCTTAATGTAACTGACTAACGAGACAAGAACTAATGACATTGTGTGTGGCAATAGTGTTGAAGAGGATCTTGACATGCTTTCTTGCCATGACTCCTCTCATATCAATGAGTTTTATGTCTAGAAACTAGTAACCTTTCTGTGCCACTAGCAAAAGCACAACATTTGAAACAAAAGGTACCTTCTTAGTGATGGTCGTTTCCACTATGCAAGATGATATATGAGATGAAGAATCTCCAAAATCCTCATCTGCATCACTCCATGTTTGTGTAGGATTTATCACTATGGTTGTAGCTATCTTTTTCTTCTTAGAATAGTGTTTAAATTTATGTTGTACTAAGCATCCATAGCACAAACCTTGTTTCATTGCCTTCTCTTTCTTTTGAGGGGTAAGAATCGACTTATTATAAGCCCTCTCAACTAGAGTAGACACCTTTCTTTTAGCTCTTAAAATTCCGTTGATCATGTACACTTGCTTAGCCTCTTTTTGAGGTTGTGCACTAGTCAAAATAGGAGTACTAGAGGATGAGGTAGGACTCATCTTAGTCCGTGAGGATCTCTGGTCGTGGGAGCCTATGCCCCTATGACCATCCTTATAGACTAGAGCCATCTCTATGGCCTATGCCAAAGAGTGATACCTCTCCTTTCTCATTAAAGTTCATATCATTTCTCTCAACCCAAGATGAACTTATGGAATTGAAGAAACTTTGGGATGGAGTTTGGTACTTTAAGAAGTACCTCACTGTATTTATTAGCATAGTCCTGAATTGTCTAATTTTTTTTACTAATGTAAAACAAGGTGTAAAGTGCCCTAGGCTTCTCATCTAGTGGCACGAAGTTATTATAGAACAAGGTCTTAAATTGTTCCCAATTTTGTGGGCTATTTCTTATCTTGTTCTATTTTATGCCACCACATGTGGGAAACATCCATGAGATTCTATGTGACATGTTATATCTTATGCCTATCATCCATGATATGGCATAAGCAAAAGCACTACTTCCACTTGTTGAGGCATTGCTTGATAGTATCAATAGTACTTGCACTAGTAGAGCCATGATATCGTTGTGATGTAAGATCCTTAAGTTGCCATCTTGCTTCTCTAATTGGGATATCCTCACTAGAGATTTCTGGAGTGTGATGATCACTTGGATCCTCGAACTCCATCCTTGGAATCCCGCTTTGAAGAATAGCTTCATCTTTCTTAGAGCCATGAACATGCTTTAAGATAGTCTAAAATGTGCTCTCTAAGTGTGATCTAGTCCTCATGGTTTCTATAGTGCATATGATATGTTTAGTCATGTGCGTATCTTCCCTATGAGGTGATGAAGGTCTTGATTCCATGTTTAGGAAAGTGTGAATCCTTTTTTCTTTTTATGTTATGTTTTGTATGCTTTTTTTCTTAAGTGTTTTCCTGTTTTATGTGTGTGTACATCTAATATAATTAGTGGCAATGAAAAATGGCAAATCACAAGCATGGAAAATCATAAGCCTTTTCATAAAAGAACAAATCAAAAAGTACTATTAGTATGCTCTCTACTTTCATGCATCAAACAACCATGCATAGAAATTTTGAGAATTTTGGCAATAAAATGATAATTTGAAAAAGATAACTGAAGTGCTCTACACGCACTTTAATCAAAAGTGTGTTGGCTGGCACACAATAAACATCCAAAAGATGCAAAAGGCACTACACATCATGTACAATAATCCATGTGCTTGTGGCATGGATATAAATTAAATAAGAGCACTAGATGCTCTTGCTTTCTCCTCATGATACCTGCAATAAAATCATGCTACCATCCTATTTCACAAAAAGTGCAGAGATTGAGAAGCATATCTACAAGCATACATGTGTGAAGAGATGGATAAGTATGTGTTTGAAGATGAAGAGGTGTTACAAAATCCTTGATCTACACCAGCCAAATGAACTCCAGGAGTAGATGGTGGGCCCTTTTAGCTTGCCAATGGATGTATTAGACACCCTATGTACCTTGGAAGATCACTCTCAAAAAGATAGATCAAAACAGATAAGTTGGAGTTAGCTCAGAGGTGAAAACTTGCTATTCTTGGTTCATACACCTGTCCAGTGTTTTACATAATTCTCTGAGCACAGCAGCAGTTAGCTTAATTCCTCTTGGGGAAGTTTAGTTAGCTTAAAGAGCTAACTTTCAAGAGTAATCTCATCAAAAATAACAAAGCACACACTGAGAATGAGTTTTAACAAGTGATGACATCATCCCGATTTTCACGGGCTGCTACAGAAATAGACCAGTGAGCAGAAAAATCACCATAACTCAAAATGTAGAAATCCAATGATTATGAAAATTTGTATGGTTATACTAGACAGTAAGCTAAATCCAACAAGCTTTAAATCACTGAATTTGGATAAGTAACCACTGAGAAACACTTCTGACAAGATGAGTGAAAAAGTTGGGTACCTGACAGAGAGGTGAAGATGAACAGACCCTGTTGACTTCAAATGAACATAACTGAATATTGCAACATCCAAATGACATGAAAATTTATGAGCATATAGTAGACTTATAGAGCTAACTTTACCAAGTTAAAGCACTGAAAATGATGCACCAAGCTCAGAGAAATAATCTCTGCAAGCTGACTGAGAAAACTGAGAGTAATGGCAGTGAGTAGTACACTTCACAAGAACATGGAAAGATGAACTCAAATAATCATGAAAATGAAAGTATATTGCTTGTACAATACAATGACTTACTGATACATATGTGTGCCTTGTAATCACACCTTGATATGGCATAAAGCTCAGCTCTTGGAGGTCTTCACATAGGTCTCTCTAACCACGACTAAAACTGCCATCTATTTATAGTTGAGTTTGGGAGGCTAACTTCCCTCAATCACTCTCCAATCAATCAATGATTGATTTGATTCTCTACCTACCACAAATCACGAATTCGTGGCTCCTCTTTCCATTCTTGATCAAGTGGACTCAACCACTTAAGATTCTCTTACTTTTACATTAAGTAAACTCTTCAAAAGTTACAAGAGGTAGTTCACAAGTGAACTTTACATAGTCTTTTTTTTAAAGCTTCTTCTAAGACTTTGTGAGACTCAAGCCAATACTTAGGCTTGTCATAGACTTGCTCCAACAGCTCCCCCTCAAGCCAAGTATGCTTGAGGTCTTCAATCTTCCAAGATTACCTGCAAACCAATCATAGCCTTGAATTTGCAAAGCTTTGTACCATCCAATGCTTTGGTTAGAATATCTGCACATTGTTGATGAGTGGACACATATGATATTTGAATCTCTTTGCTTAGAACCTTTTCTCGTACATAGTGATAATGAACTTCAATATGTTTAGTCCTTGCATGAAAAATAGGATTAGCAGCCAAGTGAATAGAACTCATATTGTCACCAAAAATAGTTGGAGTTCCAAACTCCAATCCAAGATCTTTGAATAATGTCTTCATCCACATAGCTTCTTGTGTAGCTATGGCAAGACCTCTATATTCAGCTTCAGTAGAAGAGAGAGCAACTGTGGGTTGCTTCTTGGATGACCATGAAATAAGCTTTGAACCTGCAAAGGTAAGATAACCTGAAGTGCTCCTTCTATCTTCCTTGGATCCAGCCCAATCTGCATCAGAAAATAGCTTCAAACCTAAATCAGATACATAAGGATAATAAAGTCCTTCATTTATGGTTCCTTTGAGATACTTGAGAATCCTTTTGGCAGCATCCATATGTGGTTTCCTTGGTGTGTGCATAAATTGGCTTAGCACACTCACACTGTAACATATATCTACTCTTGTCAATGTGGCATAGTTGAGACTACCCACTAGACTTTGATATGATGTGATGTCCTCTATGAGTTCACCTTCATGTGAGCTCAATTTGTGATTGACCTCCATTGGAGTACCTGCAATCTTACAATCTTGCATCTTGAATTTTGCCAACATGTCCTTAATGTACTTCCTTTGAGTGAGAAACAAACCATGATCTTTGTAGACAACTTCCAAACCTAGGAAGTAGGTAAGTGAACCCAAATCACTTATCTTGAACTCTTCTCTCATCTGATCTTTGATCTTCTTCATACCATCTGCATCATTTCCTGTCAATATAATGTCATCTACATATACACATAGATAGATGACCTCAGAATTACTCTTTTTAATAAAGAGTGAAGGATCTGCCTTGCTTGGTTGAAAGCCTTTGTCCTGCAAGAATGAAACAAGCCTGAAATTCCAAGCTCTTGGAGCTTGCTTGAGACCATACAATGCTTTGTTAAGTTTACACACATAATCAGGATAAACTTGATTCTCAAAACCAGGTGGTTGTGCCATATATACCTCTTCTGTTATCCAACCATTCAAAAATGCATTCTTTACATCTAGTTGAAGTATCTTCCAATTCTTGGAAGAGGCAATACTAAGCAAAACCCTAATAGTAGGCATCTTTGCCACAGGAGAGAAGGTCTCCTCATAATCAATTCCCTGAGTTTGTGCAAAGCCTTTTGCTACAAGCCTTGCCTTATACCTGTTAATGGAGCCATCAGAATTCTTCTTGAGTTTATAGACCCATCTTGAGCCTATTACCTTCATGGATGAAGTCTTGGGCACCAAATCCCAAGTGTTGTTTTCCTCAAGTGCTTCAATCTCTTCCTTCATTGCATGCTTCCATTCTGTTTTTGCTTTGGCCTCTTCAAATGATGATGGCTCCTCTTGGTTTATGTCCTGTGCTATGTAGATAGAATGTTTAGTTACTAATGAGGTGTCAAACCCATACCTTTCTGGTTTTTTCTTTTCCCTCATAGATCTTCTTAGGCCATGATGTGATGATTCTGCTTCATGTCCAAGTCCCTGCAATTTTGCTTTACCTTTAGACTTCCATGCTTTGATCTTTTCCATGTGAGATTCTTCATCATCCTCTGAGGTGTCTTGTTCTTCAATCTTTGATTGTTCTCTACCAAGCTTTGGAAAATCTTCTTCAAGATCATATGGTAAATTGATCTTCCTGCATGAATCTTCATACCATGAATTGTTCTCATCAAAAACTACATCTCTGCTTACCAAGAATCCTTTGTTGGTAGGGTTGTATAACCTGTAGCCCTTTTGATTGTTGTCATATCCAATAAATACACACCTTTCTGCCTTTGGATCCATCTTGCCTCTAACCTGTGAACAAACATGAGCAAAAGCAATACATCCAAAAATTTTACAATGATCTAAGCTTGGTCTTCTTCCATTCCAAGCCTCATATGGAGTCATCCCATCAAGGGATTTTGAAGGCAACCTGTTAATCAAGTAAGTGGCTGTAGATACAGCCTCGGCCCATAAGTAATTAGGTAAATGCTTTTCATTTAACATAGATCTTGCAGCTTCAACAATTGTCCTATTCCTCCTTTCTGCCACTCCATTTTGCTCAGGAGTGTACCTTGTAGTTACCTCTCTTTTGATTCCTCTTTCTTGAAGAAAAGAATCAAAATCATGGGAGAAGTATTCTCCCCCTCCATCTGACCTTAGCCTTTTTAGTGATTTACCTGTTTGATTCTCCACAAGAGCCAAATATCTTTTGAAACATGAAAAAACTTCATCTTTGTGTTTCATAAAGAATAGGATAGTCCATCTGCTGCAATCATCAATAAAGGAAACATAATACCTTGATCCAGATATTGAAGCTTCCTTGCTAGGTCCCCATACATCTGTATGAACCAACTCCAAGAGATCTCCATGCATATAACCTTTCTTCATGAATGGTAACCTGTGAGACTTTCCAAATTGACATGCACTACACTTATAAATCATATGTTGTTTTGACAAATTAGGAAGTCCAAGTACACTTTGGTCCCTGCAGATTTGCTTTAATGACCTTTCACCAATATGTGCTAACCTTTTGTGCCATACTTCCAATTCTGTGAGTGTCTGACTACCATAATTAAAGAGAGCAATGTTTCTAGTGTCCTGTAATTCAAATGTGAACAATCTACCTGTCTTTTCACCTTTTGCAATTCTTCTGAATCCTTGACTTGGATCTTCAACAAATGCTCCTGCTTTTGTGAACCTGACTTGCAACCCTTTCTCTACTATCTGCCCAACACTTATCAAATTCTTTGTAATGGTAGGAACATAGAGTACCTTACTGAGTAGGTTGATGTTTCCATCAGGTGCTTTGACATTGCCTATTTTCTCCACAGGATGTTTTGTATCATCTCCTGTTTGTACCTCATGCTTATTCCTTGGATCTTCTAAATCTGATAGGAGTGCCACATTTCCTGCCACATGATTTGAACAACCTGAATCTATGTAGAAAACATGCTCATCAGATTTACCTTGTGGCATAGCCATGTTCATGATCAATAATGAATCCTCTTTGTTTGAGTCTTCTGTGTAGTTATTGTAGTCTCTCCTTCCTTTGTAGCCTCCTTGATAGTTTGAATGATTGTAGTTGTTGTAGTTGCCATGGTAGTTGTTGAATCTTCCTCTTGAGTAGCCATAACTTCCTCTATTGTATCCTCTGCCTCTTTGATTCCTGGAATTCCTAAAGCAATTTTCAGTTGTATGATTAGTTAATCCACAAATAGAACATGAGTTGGAGTCTTGGGATCTCCCCCTGCCTTGTCTACCTCCTCTTCCTCTACCTCTGCCATGTCTTCCTCTACCTGCATAGTTAGCTTGATATGTACCTGCTTCATCATCCACTTTCTTTGCCTTTCCTTTGTTATCTTTAGACTTGCTTTTATCCGTGTATAAAGCTGAAGATTGATTACCTTTAGAGCTTTCTCCATTTTTGATAAGCTTTGCCTCTTGAGTAAGTAGTTGTCCAATGAGTGTGTTGAAATCAAGTACATGCATGTCCATGTACAAATCCATAGCTGTGGTGAATGCTTCCCACTTGTCATCTGCCTTCAAGCCATTGATGACCTGCCTTACAATTTGCTCTTCATCTATTACCTCTCCAATGCTTCCCAACTGATCTGCTATGTCCTTGAGCTTTGTGACAAAATCAGTCACATTTTGTTTGGGAGCCTTCTTGAGAGTTGTGAACTCCAGCCATAGTTGATGCTTCCTAGCTTTGGTACTTGAAGAAAAGAAAGCTTCAAGTGCATCCCACACTTCCTGAGATGTCTTACAACTTCTAATGTGAGGCAACAAAAAATCTGAGATAGAGTTGAGGAGATAAGACCTTGCAAGTGCATCCTTGGAGCACCATGTGCTCAATCTTTCTTGCTCTTCTTGTGTTGGTTGACTTTTGTTCCTGAAACTTGGCATAACTTCATCTCCAGCCACATAACCATATAAACTTCTACCTTGGAGATAGGCTTCCATTCTTAATGACCAAGCTGAGTAATTACCTCTATCCAATTTTTCAATTGATGAAGGAAATCCATCTGCCATGTTGTCCAACCTTGCTCTGATACCACTGTGAAGAGATGGATAAGTATGTGTTTGAAGATGAAGAGGTGTTACAAAATCCTTGATCTACACCAGCCAAATGAACTCCAGGAGTAGATGGTGGGCCCTTTTAGCTTGCCAATGGATGTATTAGACACCCTATGTACCTTGGAAGATCACTCTCAAAAAGATAGATCAAAATAGATAAGTTGGAGTTAGCTCAGAGGTGAAAACTTGCTATTCTTGGTTCATACACCTTTCCAGTGTTTTACATAATTCTCTGAGCACAGCAGCAATTAGCTTAATTCCTCTTGGGGAAGTCTAGTTAGCTTAAAGAGCTAACTTTCAAGAGTAATCTCATCAAAAATAACAAAGCACACACTGAGAATGAGTTTTAACAAGTGATGACATCATCCCGATTTTCACGGGCTGCTACAGAAATAGAACAGTGAGCAGAAAAATCACCATAACTCAAAATGTAGAAATCCAATGATTATGAACATTTGTATGGTTATACTAGACAGTAATCTGAATCCAACAAGCTTTAAATCACTGAATTTGGATAAGTAACCACTGAGAAACACCTCTGACAAGATGAGTGAAAAAGTTGGGTACCTGACAGAGAGGTGAAGATGAACAGACCCTGTTGACTTCAAATGAACATAACTGAATATTGCAACATCCAAATGACATGAAAATTTATGAGCATATCTTAGACTTATAGAGCTAACTTTACCAAGTTAAATCACTGAAAATTATGCACCAAGCTCAGAGAAATCATCTCTGCAAGCTGACTGAGAAAACTGAGAGTAATGGCAGTGAGTAGTACACTTCACAAGAACATGGAAAGATGAACTCAAATAATCATGAAAATGAAAGTATATTGCTTGTACAATACAATGACTTACTGATACATATGTGTGCCTTGTAATCACACCTTGATATGGCATAAAGCTCAGCTCTTGGAGGTCTTCACATAGGTCTCTCTAACCACGACTAAAACTGCCATCTATTTATAGTTGAGTTTGGGAGGCTAACTTCCCTCAATCACTCTCCAATCAATCAATGATTGATTTGATTCTCTACCTACCACAAATCACGAATTCGTGGCTCATCTTTCCATTCTTGATCAAGTGGACTCAACCACTTAAGATTCTCTTACTTTTACATTAAGTAAACTCTTCAAAAGTTACAAGAGGTAGTTCACAAGTGAACTTTATATAGTCTTTTTTTTAAAGCTTCTTCTAAGACTTTGTGAGACTCAAGCCAATACTTAGGCTTGTCATAGACATGCTCCAACAACATGCATGTATGAGAGGCCAATGTTCATCCTAAATGATCATTGATGCATAAAAGAGAGTAAAAAAATTCATGTATTGACAAGAGAACTTATCTTTGGAGTGAAGAAATCCACTTGCAGATATAATGCAAGTGTTGGGAATGATCACCTATCACCCTTCTTGAGTTGCCAATTTGAATTCGATCATCCTTGTGTCAAAAAACTCCACCTATGAAGCTCTTTGACTATGAATAGTCAACTTTGAAGCTTTTTCTAGATGCTTTAGCAAGAGAAAATGGTGGCTTTCATGTATTTATTTGATATTCCTTACAGTCAAGATTCCATAGACCTTAGAATCACTCCATTTGGATAAGAAATGAAGGATTTATGGACATTTTAGTGAAGGTGGGTATCATATCAAAGCCTTGTAAGTAGGTGGTATGGTGAGAATTCGATGCTCTCCTCCTCTTCTCTGGAGATCCACACATGAATTCATGCGCAACCTATTATTTAGTCCCACATTGGAGCTCAACAATCAAAAAAGCTCATACATAAGTCTTTGTAAATCCTTCTCGCTCACAAATCAATAGGAGAGGAGAAGAGATGGACTTCTCACCTATTCACATGTGTGGATGCATGTGGACAGGAGCTCAGGCATCTTTTTGGGTAGTATGCACGCGGGCATGCTGTTCTCCTCCTTCTTGTGTGTTACGCACATGTGGGGTTTTGGACGTATCTTAGAAGAACCAAAACAAAGATGATGACTGAGTGGAAATTACATGCATAGACTCCCAAAAGACTTCCCTTCAAAGCTCTAATTACCAAATGTAAGCTTGCCCTTAAAATCTTTCATGAAAGGTTTTAAAATCAAAGGCATGAATGTTGTGTTTGAAACTCTCCCCCAATCCATTAGATCCTCTTGCACCCAAGATAGTATGATTTGGAATGGTCTAGTGTAGACATGTGGACATCATGAAGACTCATTCCCATTACCCTTTAGATACCTTAGGATATCCCGTGAGCTAGGGACCTTGGCTATGCTTAGCCCTTGTCCCACACACACATGTAAAGGTCTTTGTAGACCAATGTCTAGCATGACTAGAGGGGGGTCAATGATGCCCTAATGAAGTGGCAACCTACTCTGATACAAATTGTTGGAGTTCTAGGTTTGAGTAATCACATGAACAACCAAAGGAAGAAGAAGAATCCTGGAGCACAACACAATACAGAATGTATTACCAAGTGAATGTACAAAGATAAGTGACCCATTAGGGTTATAGGCATATATGCAAGCCCGAGGAAACAAACCTCCTAAAGAGGGAAAAAAGTGCCAACAATCCTGTGTGTTCACACACATCACCACCAAAATATATCAATAATTTTATCATTCATATGCTATGCAGGCATGTGATCACAATATCTCACATATCTATTAATACTAAGGAAGATACACTTTTATGTGCTAATTCATTTATGCAAAAGAAAATATAAATCAATGATGGATCAATCCTTAACATACATAAAGAAAAATTAATGATTGCATCACACTAATTTGCTCTTTCCCATTCAAAAAGTCTACACAAAAAAATAATTTACTCTTTGTTCAAATCTAAGTTGCATTAATTTGATTATTTGTGAATAATTATAGAATTTTACAATGTACCCTTATTATTCAACCAAATTATTTGGTGTCAATTCAGCTTATTTGAATAAGGGAAAATAGTTCCTGAGCAAAAATTTGCGTGTTTTTCGATCAAAAGTTTTTTGATAAAAAATGGTTTCAATCAAAAAACCTTTTGATAAAAAATCTTTCAATCAAAAGTTTTCTCCATTAAATATTGCCCCATGGAGTACTATCACCAAAGTTACATTGTTCTTAGCAAACTTACAAAATTGTACCAAAAACAAGGAATAAACTCTTTTAATTTATTTTTACATTTTGGGATTATATAAGTAAAGAAAATTATAGACTTTGGAGTTAAATAATGAAAAAATATAGGTCACATAAAAGTAATAATAAATATTTAGACATTTTAAATTTATTCAAAATTATAATTATTTAAATTATTACATTTAAATATTATTAACAAGAATTAAATTGTTTTAAAAATTGTATAGTTTACTATTGTGATTGTTTGAATCATGCATTGATTCTTACTTTACAATAGTTTTGAGATATTTTAGTGTCAAATATATATGAGTGGATTTTTTAAGTGTATCAATGTGTGTATGCATGTGTATATGTATGTGTGTGTTTAGGATTGTGAGTTGAAAACTATTGTGATTTTCTAACTCAACATTGATTCTTACTTCATAATAGTATGTGTATGTGTGTGTATGATTGTGAGTTAAAATCTATTGTGATTGTCTAACTCAACATTGATTCTTACTTCACAATAGTATGTGTATGTGTATGTGTATGTGTATGTGTATGTGTATGTGTATGTATATGTGTATGTGTATGTGTATGTGTATGTGTATGTGTATGTGTATGTGTATGTGTATGTGTATGTGTATGTGTATGTGTATGTGTATGTGTATGTGTATGTGTATGTGTATGTGTATGTGTATGTGTATGTGTATGTGTATGTGTATGTGTATGTGTATGTGTATGTGTATGTGTATGTGTATGTGTATGTGTATGTGTATGTGTATGTGTATGTGTATGTGTATGTGTATGTGTATGTGTATGTGTATGTGTATGTGTATGTGTATGTGTATGTGTATGTGTATGTGTATGTGTATGTGTATGTGTATGTGTATGTGTATGTGTATGTGTATGTGTATGTGTATGTGTATGTGTATGTGTATGTGTATGTGTATGTGTATGTGTATGTGTATGTGTATGTGTATGTGTATGTGTATGTGTATGTGTATGTGTATGTGTATGTGTATGTGTATGTGTATGTGTATGTGTATGTGTATGTGTATGTGTATGTGTATGTGTATGTGTATGTGTATGTGTATGTGTATGTGTATGTGTATGTGTATGTGTATGTGTATGTGTATGTGTATGTGTATGTGTATGTGTATGTGTATGTGTATGTGTATGTGTATGTGTATGTGCATGTATGATTGTGAGTTATAATCTATTGTGATTATCTCACTCAACAATGATTCTTACTTCGCAATAGTAAGTGTATGTATGTGCATATAATTGTGAATTAAAAAGTATTGTGATTTCCTGACTCAACATCGATTCTTACTTCACAATAATATGTGTTTGTGTATGTGTGTGTATGATTGTGAGTTAAAATCTATTGTGATTGTCTTACTCAACATTGATTCTTACTTCACAATAGTATGTGTATGTGTATGTGTGTGTGTAATTGTTAGTTGAAAACTATTGTGATTTTTTGACTCAACATTGATTCTTACTTTACAATAGTATATGTATATGTATGTGTGTGTATAGTTATGAGTTAAAATGTATTCTGATTGTCTGACTCAACATTGACTCTTACTTCACAATAGTATGTGTATGTGTGTGTATGATTGTAAGTTAAAATCTATTGTGATCATCTAACTCAACATTGATATGTATGTGCGTGTATGATTCTTACTTGACAATAGTATGTGTATGTGTATGTGCATGTATGATTGTGAGCTAAAATCTATCCGTGATTGTCTGACTCAACATTGATTGTGTGTGTGTGTATGTGCATGTATTATTGTGAGTTAAAATCTATTGTAATTGTTTGACTCAACATTGATTCTTACTTCACGATAGTATGTGTATTTGTATGTGTGTGTATGATTGTGAGTTAAAAAATATTGTGATTGTCTGACTTAAAATTGATTCTCACTTCACAATAGTCTGTGTATGCATATATGTGTGTATGATTGCGAGTTAAAAACTATTGCAATGAGGCAGAAATATAAACAAATAGATAGATAAATACATAGGTTAATAGATTTATAAACTTTAAGCGGGATATTAATAATACTTTTTATATTTTAAGATACACATTTTGTGGAATTTATATCTTATTTGATATGGGTTTATGTTTTCTTTGTTGTAGATAATTTTTTTCATTAAAGCAAGCATTATGAGAAAGGTAAAAGAATGGCCATATGTGAATATTCATCAAGAAGGTAAAACAATCTCTACAATTCAAATGTTGTGGATATCGGTATAAAGGAAACGCAACCGGATAAAAGATCATATTTTTAGTACAGGCAACAACGTTGTAGGATGCTCTTAGATAGTGATATATGGGTACATTTTGCAAGTTATGCAGACAAGTGTAAAACTCAAGGTATCACATCAAAATGATTTAAAAGCATGAATGGTTCACAATACTTTCAATGTATTCAAACTGTAGAGCAATAACAAGTAGGCAGCTTTGTCTTGATATGTCAAGGAGAGTGGGCTAGGTGAATCTACTAAAACAAGTGGATTTAATAATATGTCTCCTGATATCTCTTGTAATAAATCACAAAACACGATACATGTAGCTTTTGACAAGCAAGATTGTCTTGAGCTTCATCTTAAATGGACTCAAGCATTTTTAGCATGTGGAATTCCTTTCAATGTTATTCATAACCTGATTTTAAAAGATTCATTGATGTCAACAGGGGATTCACCATGCTAGATTACAATAAAATATTGACAAAATATGTAGATGAAGTGAAGAATAGTATTAAAGCTATCTTAATCATGTGGTCAAATTTATCAAAGAGCATCAATTCTCATATCTACTCTTTCATTCAAAATCTCCCAATAAAGAACTTCATACCTTTTGTATTACATGATTTGCAATAGCCACTATTGTGCTTAATGGATTATTGCTAGTGAGGCCAACATTTGAAATAATTTTGGTGTGTGTGAACACTCTAGAACTGCCGGGGCACTTTTTTCCCTCTTTAGGAAGTTTTTTTCCCCCAGCTTGTATATATGCCTAGTGCCCTAACAGGATACTTATCTTTGTACATTCTAGTGGTAATACATTCAATATTGTGTGTTGTACTCCAAGCTTCTTCTTCTTCCTTGTGTCGTTCGCATGCTTCTGCAGATGTCTAACTCCAACAATTGGTATCAGAGTAGGTCGTCGCTTCATCTAGGGCATCATCGACACCTCTCGGGTTGCAATCTTAGAATCACACAAATTTTTGTGAGCATACTCAGGGTGAAATCATAATCTGAGCTCGTTTCTTAAATGCACTATTGCAGTGCTTGTGCAGGCTATTTTGCCTTCTTGTGCCAAAGGTATATACCAGTTTTGGTTCCCCAATATAAGCGTCTCAAAGTCTATGACAGGTTTAGCAGAATTTATCTGGGTAGTTTTGTTCAACTTTTTGAGATACAATCAATTTTCTGCATTAAGATATTTTAGTCACCAGTCATGGTTGAAAGCAGTGATGTATTTTGTATGTTGGCTGTTGAGGATAAGTTGGATGGTACCAATTACCCATTATGGGCTTATATGATGCAACATGTATTGGTTGCAAAAGGACTGTGGAACATTGTACAGGGTGTTGAAAAACGTTTTATCACATCTGCAACTATTACGATTGTAGGTATTGAAGTTGATGCAGAAGGTTTCGAAGATGGTGATATTCTATAGATTCCTGTTCATGTTGTGGTTTCTACTGCATCTATTGCATAGCAAATTTTTTGGGATGGCAAACATGCCCAGGCACATGTATTGATAGCTTTGTCTATCAAACGTGCCATTATTCCTCATATTCGCTCTTGTAGAAGAGCTAAGGATGCTTGGGATACACTTACCACATTGTAACAGGCTAGGAATGAGGCTCGTGTTGCTTACCTCCCAAAACAGTTGGAGAGTGAGCACATGAACAAAGGTCATTCTATGGACAATTTTTTTTTTAAGATTAAGGATTTGAAGGAACAATTGATTTCTGCTGATGAAGTCCTTCCTGACAGTTCACTTGTGCAGACTGTTATGAATGGTCTTCCTGACTCATCGACTCAGGAACAGCCACTAGTGCAGTTCGACTTTCGTACTGCCAAGAATTGCAATTGAAGGTCAATCCTATAGAGGCATATCTCATAGGGTTGGGAGGTGTTGAAACCCCTTGCATGGGAGAGGTGGAACTTCCCCTCTACATTCAAGAGGTCCTAATGGCAGTAAAAGTGCTAGTATGTGAAGATGAGGATCTTACCAAACCTCTTGTCTTAGGCCAAGACTGGATCTATGATCATGCAGTCAACCTCAACCTAATAAGTGGAATTCTTCAGGCTTGAGTAGGCCAAAACTGCCTCACGATTGAATTAGAAAATCAAGCACTCAGGCCACTAGAAAAGGCACCAAATCCTAGTCCCTCCAGGAACCCACATGAAGATAACGATGCTATTCTTGTCCGAATTTCTATGGTGCAGAAGATTGTCACTCTTGACGAAGGTATAGAAGTCAATGAGGAGTTCCCTTCTTTTCCAAAGAGGATTAGAGGAAAGCAAGTCGGGCAACACACGACACCGAGGAGGACGATGATCAAGAAGCATGAGCACCAACATGTGCAATATGAAGTACCTTGTGGCATGAAGCAAATTTTGATACGCAAGGGTGGAAAACCCACGGCTCTAGAGACAGGCTCTCAAGGATGCCAATAAGCTACACCGTCGAGGATTACAATGAAGGAATCCCCTAGGCAACACTCTAGACATACCATTTCTATTTGGGTTCCGAGGCGGTCAATGAAGGCTATCCCCAATGCTAGACAAATATGGGTGCCCAAGGCCTACTTATGAGCTCAAATAGCTTCACCTCCATTCACAAGAATACATCAACACTCACAAGCATTCTTGGTAAAAATCTCAGGGCAAACACCTACACTCCACACCATTAGCTCTTCAGTCACACCTAGGAATATCGGAAAATGGGTACCCAAAAGGTCCCAAATCCAACACAATCCAGTCTACAAACCTTTACATGTCATCACCTCTAAAAGCTATGATTCCATAATCAAAGTTTGGAGACTTAAACCACGTGTCAAACCCCCTGACCCAATTTTGTAAATCCACCCACTCTGATGTAGGTGCATTCTAAGTACATTGCACATCCAAAAGTATGCATCTAGGATGACTCTAACCCACTAACCAACATTCACACCCCTCACAAACACTTCACTCCCTACCCCCTAACCACTTGGAATTGTCATATTAGTATTGTGGAGGGAACATCATAACATCCTGTTTCCTATACAATGCTAATGTGCCTCTCTTCTTCTAGCAGATAAGCATCAACAGCTGCAAGATGTCTCATGGCAGAAGCGGCAGGCACGAGCTCCCAAGCAGGCACTAGTTCTCAAGTTGATTGGGAGACCATGCCCATGGAAGCCCCATTGACAGCTAGGCCTGAAGAGTATCTAAATGTGAGAAGAATTCCCATCTTGGATCCACCGAATGGCTTAACAGAAAGAGTAAAAGGACGCTCTCATTGGTTCAATGAGATGCCAGGAGATTTGGGTGATGCAGATCACATCTGGGAGTCTACGTTGGAATTTGGACCAGTTTGGTGAACATTTCAGTTCTTCTCGAGAGAATTTGAATCACTACAAAACGTAGCGCTTCTTCAAGATATTTGGTAGAAAGAGGGTTTGAAGGACTACTTTAGTGCATCCCTGCCTAAGCCAGATTTCTTGAGATGTTACTATTTGATTGCAACTCTTAAAGCTACAGGAGATCGTGATCAATCAGGCACATTCTTGATGCCCTCTCTATCAAACATTGACATCCCATTGCGCATGTGCTGAACGTAACTCTAATTAAGGAAGCCCTCCAAATGTACGGCACCCATGTGTCCTCTGATCAAGACTCTTTGATACCGGAATCTATGAAGAACAGTAAGCTAAAGAAGTTGAAAGATATGTGTGCCCTCACTCCAAACATTGACATCCCATTGCGCATGTGCCTTCAGCACTTTGCATTTCCTGCTCAAGACCGATTCACACAACCTCACAAGAAGATTTGGTACGGTCTATACCTAGCAGAGATAGGGAGTCTACCCATTAAAATGCCAGTATGGATTCTCGATCAATTGTATGAAGTAGGCAAACGAGGGGTAAGGAAGCCTTCTTTGAACGGCTACTGTGCCATTACCAGAATCATATATAGATGCCTAGCCTATGATGTGCCGATCGCACAGGCACTTACTTACTCACAGCTACAGTTATTCCAAGGATGAAAACCAGAGGTTCAACCAGCTAAACGCATGCGTGGATCACTTTCCCATGTCCCACTTCCTTGTGAGTCCACCACAAAAGCCTCCCTTAGAGAAGAAGGACAGGTGGACCCATTCACTATCTGTCTCCAATGATCACAATCAGAGGGCATTGCACAAGCCACTCTGTCAGCCCCTCCGTTACCCACGGATGTTGAGTCTTCCTCCATGAGTGAATTAGCAAAGGATACCTCCTTTGATTTTGAGATCTTCTTGCAAACAACGCAACTATCAGATGGGCACTTCTTTTCAGACACTGAAGGTCGCGGATCATCATCCCATAGAGGGCATCCACATCGAGAAGAACGACGAGTATCCACCAGCTGTGGGACATCCACTTATCTCTACCCAATCATTGACACCATCATTTCCCCTCACTACAACATTCCCTCTTTCCCACCCACGACCCACTATGCCCCCCACAACCTCCTCAGAACCGATACAAACCACCCTTCCCCAATTTTGGGCAAACCTTGTAAATATGATGCAACAACTTGATGATTATAGTAAAAATCCACTTTCCCACCCCACTTCACCCACGTTCACGCCCACCACTGACACACCACCCACCATCCCAGTATTCATGATTCACACTTCACACACAATCACGTCCAATCCCATGGACATTTCACCCTCCACAAAACCACCCACCAGCACTTTCGCCTCAACATCACCACTTTTTACTTCACTCACATCACCACGTACACCCACTGTAAGCACAACATCCACCTTTCCCTTCCCCATTTCCCGACCCCTTGCATCTTCCACCACTACCTCTGCATCCACTTCATTTAGTCATGCACTAGACACCATGTTCGAATCGGCCACACAACTGAAACAGGAATATCGATTATTGGAAGAGAACAACAAAGAGTTATGTAATTTGTCTGCCCACCTCCAAGCACGTGTCAATGCTTTGGAGTTGCATAATACTGAAGTGCAACAAGAATTGACCTCCCTCTAGCAATCTTATGCATAGATTGAAGCCAAATATGCAACAGCAGGTAAGGTGACCGAGGAACAACTCAGAGATCAACTAGCCTGCAACGCTCGATTGCAAAGGAACATGGTATTACTTTGATGACACCTAGCAGCTGCCCAAGAAGAGAATAGACGGCTACAACAAAAAAATCAAGACAATCTCTAGAAGCGGCCATTGAAAACACTCCATGGGCACCCATAGATCTTGCTAAGTTTCAGGCTATTCCCTCAGCAAATATCGAGTAGATATTAGAAAATTATGCAAACCTCTTGGAAGCGCACGACCGACTTGTAGACCAGGTGAAAGAATTACAAAGACAATCAGTGCCCACTCCACATACAATAGAACCTAGAGAGATGGTTAGCATTGCTACTTCACCACCACCGGAGTCCTCAACCGACAACGAGCTACTCGAGCTATGAAAACAGGTCACTGAGTTAAAGATAGATTATTACAATATGAACGACCACCATCTCCACCCAATCAACCTGTAGAAGAAGAGGCAATGATCATCCCAGTTGAAGAGACCTTCCAAGACACTTATGAACCTCAACCTCTTCCCGGAGGCAGAGTCACCGATGAAGGACAAGACACCTATGAGGAACCCCCTCCTGCATGGATGAAACAAGTAGAAGAGATGGGCCCAACTCACGAAGAGCGCATATCCACTCAAATGCCGGCCATGAAAGCTATTGAGGAGACAATACTTCAATCAGAATATTTCAAGCACTTGCCTCCTAGGCGATTGATAACCAGTTCGGAGTTACGGTATAAGCCTTACTTTGTGCTATTGCCAGACTACAACGCTGAAATTAAACGCAAAACCAATAAATATCCTTCCTTCGCAACACAATTCCAACCAGAGGACATCTTAGAAGAAGCCAAACAAGGGGAAATCTTCCAACCTATCTGGCAGCAAAAGCTACTCGAGACTTATCCAGAGATGCTCCGAACATGGGACCATGCCCCCATGCACTTAAAGTATAATCCATGCTATGGGCCAGTGCAATGAAGACGATCATGGAAAGCCTTTGCCATAAAAGTTCATAATAATGCTAATTGCAAACAATGGCTCAACTACCCATCCATTGCACCTCTCTTTGTTCTTTCCGTGTGTGTGCATGTGTGTGTATGTGTGTGCATGTTTATGTGCTTCTCACTCACACACTTGTGCCATCACTTGTTCGAGGTCTTCATACCATCCTCATGTCTTCCTGGATTGCAATAAAGGAGGTGCTACTCATCACTAATCTACAGACCTTGAAGCCTTCTTTTGGATTCTTTATGAAGCACCCATTCTCATTGAATATGACATGATAACCCTTCTCTACCATTTATCCTACTGAAATCAAGTTCTTTGAAATTGTAGGAACATGAAGAACATTAGATAGTACCTTTGCACTACTTGTATTTCCAAGCATTATATCTCCAATATGTTCAATCATGTGTTGAGTATCATCACCTGTTTCAACACATCCTTTTCTGCTTGGTACCTGTAGATTAGTGAAAAAACTTCCTTGGCATGACATATGGTTACTACAACTTGAATCAATGTACCTTTTTTTGTCATCTTCACAAGAGCTTCTATACTCATGTCTCGTTGCAAGTAGTGTGTCCTTGCTTCCTTCACTTGAGGTGTTTGCATAGTTGCTTTGGCTCCTTTGATTGCCTCCATTTGGTCTTCCATTCTTCAGCCAACAATCACTAGCATAGTGTCCTACTTTACCACAATGATAGCATGTTATACCTTTATGAGAATTGTAGGAGTCTCGACCTCTTCCTCTACCTCTACCTCGACCTCTTCCTTGTGTGTTGCCATTTGATGTATCCTTGTTGTCTTCCGAATTGGTTTGATTGTACTTGGAGTTGTTGTGACCTCTTCCTTTTCCTCTTGAGCCTCCTCTTGAGCCTCCTCTTGAGTTCCTTCCTTTACCTCGACCTGGATATAACATTTGGTTGTGGTTATCCTTTCCTTTGGGGCCACCAAAGCTAAGCTCTTATGTGACAAGATGAGGGATTAGTTGTTCAAAACATGGATATGCATCTTTCAAGTTAATGGAAGTTATAAAAGGCTTCCATCTTTCATCTTCTCTCAATACATTGAGAGTATAACACACAAGATCTTCGTCTTCAACCGTTGTGCCAATAGAAGCTAAAGCATCACTTAGCTCCTTAATCTTCAAAGTATATTTAGCTATGGATTGACTCAAAATTTTCTTGATTGTGTTCAACTCATTCTTGAGTTGAAGTTCCCTAGCTTTGGTATTTTATTGAATACATCCTTTCAAGAGCTTCCCAAGCATCCTTAGATTTCTCTAGAGGTTGAATATGCCCTACCATGGCATTAGTAAAGACTTGTGAAATGAGGAACATGACTCTCCTATTCCTCTCTTCCCATTCTTTTGCTTGCCTCCTTTGGACTTTGGTGGCCATAGCTTGATTGATGTGAGGTTGAACATCATCGCCGCTCACAATACCCCACAAGTGTTTGCCTATTAAGTAGTTGGTCATTCTAAACTTCCATACAGGGTATTTATCCTTGTCGACTTTCTCTACCTGTTGATCCAAGTCAGCCATTGAAGACTATCAAAAACTTTGAGAGTTACCTCGAATCGTTATATTGTCCTTTGCTCTTGCGTTTGTGAAGCTCCCCCTTGTTTTGACACTCCTCTTTTGCTTTGCTTTAACTCAAGCTCTGTTGATGAAGCTTCAACACCAAGTTTTCTCTGATACCAACTATGGAGAATGAGTTCTCCTATGCGCAATGAAAATGTGTAGTGAACCCTTGTATGTCCAGCACTTGGACAAATAGCTGCACCTTAGATAGCTTGTTGCTCTCAATGCAAAACTCAATTGGGCTTATGCCTTTATTCAATCAAAGTAGACAAAGAGAGCTTTCTAACAAGCTATAAACAACTTAATTTGGACAAGTTTTGACTAGGAAATGCAACTAGTAAAGATCAACTACCTATCCACACAAGTATACCAAAGAACTGAACTTCACTCTCGGACTGATAACTCCCTGAATATATATCCTTTGAGGGAGATATTTGGGACAGAGAAAATACATACAAAATAAACCACCTGAGCACATAATCAAGTAATTTGGATGCATTTTGGTCAGGAAATTCAACTGACCAAAATAGACCACCTGAGCACACAAGTATACTAAAAAATGGACTTCACTCTCTAACAGATATCTCACAGAATATAAATTCTTTTAAAGGGATATTTGAGATAGAGAACGTAGATGCAAAGAGCTTTCCAAAAAGCCCAAAATAAAGCAATTTGGATATGTTTTGGTTGGGAAACTTAACCAACAAAAATAGACTACTTGTCTACACAAGTATGCTAAAAAACTGGTTTTCACTCTTTGACTGATATCTCATAGAATATATAAATTTTGAAGGAGATATTTTTTATAGAAAAGATAAAAAAGATAAGCTTTCCAATGAGTGTTTAAACACAAGAAATGGTTACATATACACTGAGATATGAGATTCACAACAGAGCTATGTACAAAATGATGTGCGACCGGAAGGAGTCTATGGGAAGACAAAATGACAAAATGACTAGTTCCGACTATTGGGAGCTTTTGCCTCTTTCTCTTCTTGTTTAGAACGTGCTCCCACTCCACTTTTATAACCAATGAGCATGTGAAGAAGTTTGTGCCTCCTTCTTAACTCACCAGTTTCATTTTGATTGACCACTACATGCCACTGACTACAAGGCAGATACTGTATCTTTTACTCATCATGAATTTTTGCTAGAATTTTTTTCTTTTCTCTTCTTTTCCTTTATCTTTATATTTGGTAAATTTATCCAAGCATAGCTCATGTGAAAATGATCTTGTACATTTATCTTCAACATTATGGAAACAGGTTTACGATTGAGTCTTCATGATGTTGGAGATGCATTTGATGTTGTTCTCTATCAACAAGTTGTTGGATGCTTGATTTACTTATGCATAACTCGGCTTGATATTCACTTTGTTATATCTCAAATGAGCAGGTTCACGCATTGCCTAGGTGTCAAGCATTGGTAGGTGGTTAAGTGCATCTTTTGCTAAGTGAGTGGTACCTCGCTACTTGGATTGTTTTATTCCAAAGCGGGATCATTGCAGCCAAATTTATTTTTTTTATCTGGTTGGATTGGTTGTTATGACACTCCTATGTGCACCAGTGGTTTTCCTTCATGCTTGGTAGCTCATGCATATCTTGGGTCAGCAAGAAGCAGCCTACTATGGCCACTTCTAGTTGTGAGGCTGAGTATAGGGAAGCTTTCACTATGATTGTTGAGTGTGTGTGTGTGTGGCTTAGAGGCCTTTTGGCTGATTTGGGTGCTGTTCAATCTTTTTTAGTTGTGAGGAACCCTATGTTGCATGCGCACACTAAACACATTGAGGTGCACTATCATTATGTTAGGGAGAGATTCTCTACTGGAGAGGTTTGTTTGGCATATGTGCCCACATAGGATAATGTTGCAGAGCTTTTCACAAAGGCTCTCCCTAGGAAGAAGTTTGAAGCTTTCCACAAAGCTTTTGGCTTACTTCCTTTTGTGGATTGATCTCTTTCCAAATAACTTGGCACTTACTTAGACATGAGTGCCAGCTCCTTGTTCACTACATCACTCCTAGGGGGGATTTGTTGATATATTTTGCTAGTGATATTTGTGAACACAGTGAGGACCCTGAGGGAAACTTTTTCCCTCTTTAGGAGGTTTTTTCCCCAGCTTCTATATACACCTATAACCTGAATGGGTTACTTATATTTGTGAATTCACTTGGTAATTCATTCAGTTTTGTGTTGTGCTCTAAGATTCTTCTTCTTCCTTGTGTTGTTTTTGTGCTTCCACAGACCTCAAACTCAAACAACCTTGGCATTCCTTACTATGTGAGTCACTATTGGCACTATTGGTTGAATGCAAGGAAGAATAATATCCTCCATGTACATGTTGATGCATCCAACGTGTGGAAGAGGATGAGAAGTGTGTTTATTACACAAGCCCACATTGTTATTTTTGTCAGGGGAGCACTAGATTGTGCTCTCCGACTACACTAGACAAGATTTTGGAAATACACTTCTGATTACAAGAGCACCCACATAGGGAAAATGATACAAGAATACGTAACTGATACAATATGTCCCATGACCCAAGACCAATAGGTATGGAAATTGGACTAGAGATGATACAGGAGATCCCACAACCCGGGATCGTAAGTATGGAACAAGATATCTGGATTACAAGAACTCCCTTCTCGGAAATGAGCTAGATAAAAGAAAGAACTCAACAAGATCTCATACTATGAGATTACAAGAGGACAAGACAGGATGTCCAAGAACTAGACTAGACAAAATTGGAACAAGGAACAAGGCAAGAATTGGAACGGGAACTTGGGGAGTACTTACCTTGCAGTCATGACTCCTTGAGCTCCCACGACTGGTATTGGCAAGACTCAGAATGAATGTGGCCAACCCCTCCTTATATAGGTTTTCCAAGGGCGGTTCAAGGGCGGTTACGAATTGATGGATGATGTCATCAATTCAAAGCATGATCTCTAGATGTTAGAATCAAGCAAGAAGATAGTCAATCTTGGGGTTTTGGCACGTTCTGGACGCAATGGAAGCATTGGTTTCTCCTAATTCCGAACCAATCATGAGATCTAGGATACATATGGAATATGAGATTCAAGATGGTTTCCTTTGTCCATGACATCACCTCCTCCTCAAGTGACGAGTTCCACGAGGAGCGGTCATGTTCTCTAGTCTCGGCTTCTTGATTTTTTCTCTCTGAAGGTTTCTGGTAGGTTCCTAAGTACGATCACTGATGTCATACCCTTTCCAATGAATAAGATACTCTAATCTTCCTCGGGATATTCTCGAATCTAGGACATGCTCGACTTCAAATTCTTCATGATCATCAATCTCGATAGGTGGTGTAGGACTAGGTCTCTCCCCCCTCAATGGTGAAATCTGATATGGTTCCAACATGCATACATGGAAAACTGGATGTGTTCTCATGCTACTTGGTAGCTAGAGCTTCAAGGTGACTAGATTAATCTCCGCCAAGATGATAAATGGACCAAATCTTTGATGACCTAACTTTGCACAAGGCCTTGAAGTTTGAAAATTGTTTCTGAGTAACCATACTTTATCCCCAATTTGATACGATGGATTCTAGACATGATGTTGATCTGCATAGTACTTATATTTTTCTTGAGCTTTATGGGTCTCTTCCTTGAGTTCTTTGTGAATGTCCATCAAGTACTAGGCCTTGTATCTGTCTGTTGGGTTCTTCACATGATTTGAGAGTTGTATATCCATCCTTGGATGTTGTCCATAGTTTGCAAAGAAGGGAGTTTGCTTAGTAGATGCATGAACATATTGTTATACGCAAACTCTGCAAAGGGTAACAACTCAAACCAATCATTTTGGTGATAGTTGTTAGTACAACGGAGATATTGCTCTAGGACTTGATTCACCCGTTCTGTTTGTCCATCAGTCTGTGGATGATTTGTTGTAGATAGTTTAACTTGAACACGAAGGAGCTTGCAAAGATTGTTCCAAAAGTTGGATATGAATTGTGGACCTCGATCACTAACAATATCATCAGGCAATCCATGAAGCCTAAAGATGTATCTGAGAAAAAGTCTAGCAGTGGCGGCACCTGTGATTGCCTTTGTAGTTGGAATGAAGTGTGCCATCTTTGTAAATCTATCCGCAATAACAAGAATGGCATCATACTTATCTGACTTTGGTAGATTTGTGATGAAATCCATAGACAATGAAACCCATGGCCTTTTTGGAATAGGTAAAGGTTGCAAGAGGCCATGATGTTTATGTCGCAGTACCTTAGATCTATTGCAAGTGTCACACGTTCGAATATCTTCTCTGACTTCCTTCCACATTTGAGTCCACCGAAAATCCCTTGATATAAATTCTATTGTTTTATTCACTCCAAAATGTCTTGTTGCAAGGTTTTCATGACGTTGTTGAAGTACTTGGATCCTCGAAGTTCCTGGAGGGACATACAATAGGTTCTTATAGAATAGTAACCCATTACTTTCTTGGAATTCATTTACTTCTTGATTTTTTCCTTCTTGAGTTTTTTGCTTAACGTTACAAAACAATTCATCTCGTGGTAGAGTCTCACGGATCAAATGATTCAAGGCTGAATCTTCATGATGGCTTGAAGAGATAGCTGCTAACTGGAGATGCTCGGGCTTGAGTAATACACTCTCCTGTTGATCAAAGGCCTCTTCACCCTTCTTTGGTGCAAGGTAAGATCTTCTTGGCAAGGCATCTGAGTGACATTGTTGACGTCCTGGACGATATGTGATGACAAAGTCAAACCTGGATAAAAAGTTACTCCATCGATATTGCCTTCTATTGAGGATGCGGGTGGTCATAAAATACTCTAGTTTCTTGTCATCTGTATACATGATAACTTTATGAGCTACTCCTTCTAGATGGTGACGCCAAGTATCAAATGTGTCCTCTATGGCAAGAAGTTCTTTATTATGAATTTCTCAATTAATTTGTGGAGGGGAAAATTTCCTTGAATGATATACAACTGGATGTAAGTGTCCATCATCTCCATATTGGGAAAGAATGGTCCCTAGGGCAAAGTCTGATGCATCCCTCTCTAGGAAGAAGGGCTTACTGGAATCAGGATGAACTAGAATTGGAGCAATAGTGAATGCCGATTTCAAGGTCTAAAAGGCTTTTTCTGCTTCTTCGCCCCGTGAGAATTTGGAGTTCCCTGTAAGCTTGGTAAGCGGTGTCACTATCTTGGAGTAATCTCTGATGAATATCCTATAGAAATTGGCAAACCCCAGAAAACATTATACATCTCAAACACATGAAGGTGGTTGCCAATCAACGATTGTCTCAATCTCCTTAGGGTCCATAAAAATTCATTTATCTGATATGATGTACCCTAAAAATTCCACTTTTATGTTATGAAAAGAGCACTTCTCCAATTTTGCATATAATCCTTCTTCTCTTAGTTTCTCTAGGACTATCTTTACATGAAACTCATGATCCTCTAGATTTTTGGAGAATATCAAGATATCGTCAAGGTATATTACAATAAAATCATCTAAATATTCTCAAAAGATATCATTCATCATATGTTGGAAGACAGGTGGAGCATTTGTGAGACCAAATGGCATAACTACATATTCAAGATGGCCATACCTTGTTCGAAATGTTGTGTTCCATTCGTCTCCTTCTCTGATCTTGACAAGGTTGTAAGCTCCTCGAAGGTCAATCTTCGTGAAGAATTTGGCTTTTCCAAGGCATTCCAAGAGCTCTGATATGAGTGGTAGAGGGTATCTGTTCTTTATAGTGATTTTATTCAATCCACGATAGTCTACACACATTCGGAGAGTCCCATCCTTCTTCTTTACAAATAAAATAGGAGCTCCTGGTAGAAACTTTGAGTGTTTGATAAACCCCTTTGCTAGATTCTCATCAATGTTCTTGTGTAGTTCTCTAAGGTCCTCTGGGGATAATCTATAGATTGGTCCAAAGGGCGATTGTGCTCCCTCTTGAAGTTATATGGCACAATCATAAGGTCTATGCTTTGGAAGGATATCTGCATTCTTCTTTTCAAAAACATCTTCAAAGCCTTTGTATTGATTGGATAGATGCACTGGATCATCTTTCTTCGATCCTTGAGTTGGTATTTCATAGATCATACATGTCGGTTCCTTTCTTACTGCATGTATTAAGGATTTGGCTCCAACATATGTTGGGTTCTTCTGGATATCTCGACGGGTGATTCTATTATTTTCCCAATTAATATCTGGATTATGCTTCTTTAACCATGGCATTTCAACGATAACTAGATGTACTGGGCTCGATATCACATTGAAACATATGTGGGATTCATGGTCACCAAGGTGTACTCTTAATGGTGTGGTTTCCATGGTTATGTTCCCAGATGCTAGAGTTCGTCCACCTACTACTTCATCGATTACTGGTTTGTTCTTTCGAAGTACAAGAATTCCATGTTTCTTAACCAATCCTTCATCGATGAAACATGAGGAGGCTCTTGAATCTACTAGGGTTGTAAGGGAAAGGGTCTTCTTGGGCATGATTAACTTTACAGGTGCAAGAAATATTTCTATGGGTGTATCTGGAATTATGAGAACCTTTCTTATATCACGGTCTGGCTGCACGGTCTCTTTTACAACTGAACTTCCTCGTTTCCCTGCTCTACAAGGATGGATGCGACTCTGGAGTTTGTCCTCTTGTTGGGACAATTAACTGCAATATGTCCAGGGTTTCCACAATAGAGGCATAACTTGTTATCTCTCCTTCTCTGTTTCTCTTGTGGTGTTAGGGGTTGGAACCTAGTTACATCTATTTGCATAGGTTCAAGCATCAACTCATCTTTAGGAGTGGGTTGGAAAGGTTTCCATTGGCAACGTCTTCCTTCCACTTGTTTTTCTTGTTTCCTTTCAAAAAGTCGGTTATCATATTGAATAGCTTGCATGATGTATTCATTCAATGTCATAACCTTTGGCATCGTGAGCAAAAGGTCCTTCACATCATCTCTTAAGCCCCATCTAAATTGACTTATGAAATAATCTTCATGCCATGTGAGATCACATATCAATTGCCTAAATTTTGATGCATGGGTAGAGGCAGGGCGGTTACCTTGATGTAGCTTTCGAAGTTTTGTTTCTGCCACTCGACTTGTGTCTGCATCTCCAAATATGGCAGTGATTTCTCGAAGAAACCCTTCATAGTCCTGAAGTACTACCATGTTCTTCTCCAAGATTGGGGCAAACCATGATAATGTTTGTCCACAAAGCAAGGTTCCAATAAAGCCGACCTTGGATGCCTCATCAAGGTATCTATCGGGTTGCATACGTATGTACAATTTAACTTGCTGGAGAAATCCACGAAACTTTGTGTGATCCCCATCAAACTTTTTTGGCATGCAGATCTTGGGTTCCCCCATGAATGCAATTCTTGGAGGAGTGCACCTACATGCACTGGATTTCCCATCTCGACTTGTGTCTGTCGATGAGTTAGGTCTTCGACTTGTTGTTGGAAACTCTGAAGTGATGCTACAATCTGTTCATAAGCATTCTCCGTTATGTCTGGTCTTGGATAGAAGCTAGTCTTGCCAAAATGTCAGGGGAGCACTAGATTGTGCTCTCTGACTACACTAGACAAGATTTCGGAAATACAATTCTGATTACAAGAGCACCCATGTAGGGAACATGATACAAGAATACGTAACTGATATAATACATCCCACAACCTGGGACCGATCAGAATGGAAACTGAACTAGAGATGATACATGAGATCCCACAACCCCAGATCGTAAGTATGGAACAAGATATCTGGATTACAAGAACTCCTTTCTAGGAGATGAACTAGATACAAGAAAGAACTTGACAAGATCTCGTACTACGAGATTACAAGAGGACAAGACAGGATGTCCAAGAACTAGACTAGACAAGACTGGAACAAGGAACAAGGCAAGAACTAGAACTAGAACTTGGAGAGTTCTTACTTGGCGGCCACGACTCCTTGAGCTCCCAAGACTAGTATTGGCAAGACTAAGAATGAATGTGGCCAATCCCTTCTTATATAGGGTTTCCAAGGGTGGTTCAAGGGTGGTTATGAATTGATGATATCATCAATGATATCATCAATTCAAATCATGGTCTTTGGATGTCAGAATCAAGCAAGAAGATAGTCGATCTTAGGGTTTTGGCATGTTTCGGATGCAAGGCAAGCATTGGTTTCTCCTAGTTCTAAACCAATCATGAGATATAGGATACACATGGAATCTGAGAGCCAGGATGGTTTTCTTTGTTCCATGATAATTTTGGGTTGGCATTTCCCCCAAATTAAGACCTTTCAAAACCGAAATCGATTGGGAGCTTATTGGCCACACATGGCTAAATATGTTTATGCTTATTGTTCAAAAATTTGATTTTTGCATGGAAAGACCAATGATGTGACATTCAAAACTATTTCAATTGATGTTATGAACAAAATGGAGTAAACCTATTGTATATTATCTTCAAAAAGGAATATTTCTAGAAGATATTACTCTAGCTAGAAGAAAATCAATTGAGGAAGAATGTAAAGAATATTCTCTTATAGGAAACTAACTCTATAAGAGAGGGAAAGATAAATTTTTTTTGTGCATACATGAAAGAGAATATTTTCCTATTCTAGAAATGGATCCTTCAGAGTTTCAAGGGGACATTTCTTCTCTAAACAAACAAAAATCACATCTTACTTTTTTGGTTTATGATGGTACACATGGATGTAAGAAGTTATGTAGAAAGGTGTGACACATGTCAAAGAACCAAATCAAATGCCACTCAAACCTATGATGAGTGGCATTTTCTAAGTGGGAATTCGATTATATTGGACATATTAGCCCACCAACAAAAGGATCCCATGCTAGATACATTATAGTGGCAACAAAATATTTGATAAAGTGGGTAGAAGTGAGAGATACAAGAGTTTGTGATGCTCAAACTTCTCATAAATTTCTATTCAAAGTGATCTTTATGAGATATGGCTTACCTATTCAAATAATAAGTGATATGGGAACTCATTTCATAAATGGAGTTATCAAATGCCCATTATAAGAGTTTCCAATAGTAAACAAGAGATAAACTCCCTATCATCCTCAAGCTAATGGTCGATTTGAGAGTACTAACAAGATCCGATGTATACTACTCATGAAACTAGTGAACAATAAGCACTTTGATTGGAACAAACAATTGCATCATGTAGTTGGGGCCTACATAGTTGCTTACAAAGTAGCACAAGGAACAACACCATTCAATTTGTTGTATGGACAAAATGTTATATAACCTATTGAATGTCTCATTTCTACAATAAGAGTTGCAAAAACTTACTAGTGGATTGATCATGAATTATCCAGCCATGTGGAGTTACAAGAGCTATTATAAGAAACTCGATTAAGAGCTAGAGCAGGTATTTACACTGCAAAAAGATGGCAAAAAGCTTATTATGATGCATATATTAAAGATAAGGCTTTACGAGAGGGGGATCATGGACCATTTGTAGTCCAAAAAATCTCCATTGGAGGCATGATCCAATTAGCAACCTTGGAGGGAGATGGTTTTCCTAATTATATTAGTGGATGTTGTGTCAAGAGGTGTCTTGAACCCTTGATAAATGAAATGATGTCAAGAATCTAGATTTCTAAAGATCAAAAGGCCAACGAACTAAGAATTAGAGAAGAAGCTCAAGAAAAAGCTATGGAAAGGATCCTTCAATGTAAGTGACTATTTGAATTTCCACTAAAAATCATATGGGATAGGAGCACTCACTTCTTGAATCAATTGGTCCGGGCATCATGAACCATTTTGCAATCATGCATGCATTTAGTTCTCCTTATTATCTTAGAGAAAATGCATTAACTCAAAGTAATAATAAAATTTTTCTCTAAATTCTACATGAGATAGTTTTTGAACACCTCAGCAAGTGGGATCAATACTTATCTACAACATTAAGGGCTTATCTAACCACACGTAAAGTAGAAATGGGCTTCACACCCTTCAAGTTAGCAGTCAAGTTTAGAAGAAATTATGCCTATGGAATCAGTTGTGCAAAGCCAGAGAGTGGTAATACAGTATTGAATCCTTCGATAGAACCCCTAAATGATTGAATTGAGGTAATACAAGTTTTAGGATAAGACAAATATGAGAGTCTTATCTTGCTCCAATCCATGAGAATGAGGTAGAAAAGATGGAATGATAGAAATATCTAGATTGCTATTTTTAAAGTCATAGATATGGTCTTACTTTTTTATTTCAATCCTAAGGGGTGTTCAAAACAATGTCAATTGTGCTCTAAAACCCTTCAAGAAAACCCTAATTTATACTATTTCCATTTCTCATGAATGGATTGGACAAAGACTGTCAAAAATTATAATTACACATTCACACAATACTCATCAAGAGCTATTTGTCCATAAGATAAAAACCTCATAAAT
>CM035415.1:86958631-86961131 GCA_020310875.1 Ceratopteris richardii
TGTGTTTTCATAGGCATATGTGCGTATGCATAGGCATATGCATAGGTCTCGGCATATGCATAAGCGTAGGTGTACGCGTAGGCCTAGGTGTATGCATAGGTGTAGGCATAGGTGTAAGCATATGTGTATGCATATGTGTACATGTGATTATGTGTGTGTATGCACATGCGTATGCGTATGCATATGCTTATGTATATGTATATGTATATGGGTGTATGTATATGTAGATATGTGTGTATATATATGAATGCATACACACACATATAGATACACACATGTATATATACATACATTCATATATACATGTGTAAATGCATGCATACATACAAACATACATAAATACATGCATGTATGCATACATTTATGTATGTACTTATGTATGTATGTAGGTACATATGTATGTATTTATGTACGTATGTATGTATGTATATTTATGTATGTATGTACAACCATCCAAAATAAATCTGACATGTACTATATAATGTCATGAATCAATTGGTCAAAGGAAAAATAACTTGAAAAATAAAAGTATACATAAAATAAAATTTAAAAATTAAATAAAACATAAATAGAATAGCATCACTCGTTTGATCAAGAGATTGCATAAACTGCATTGATAAAAACCCAACACATCAATATAATGGACAACACAATCCCATTCCAAACACTCCATCCTTTAGTCATAAACACTGAAGTCCATCATCACAAGTATTCCACGAGTTTCTAGACCTCTTAAGATGAAGAGCACTACCTTAAGGTACTTGCAAACCAGTCCAAACAAAAATGTTAATAACAAGGAACATAATGAGAAAGGCAATAAATACAACAACCGTGATTAGTATTATCTCGATCACACCTTGACACATGTATTAGCCGAGACCAATGATGTGTGGAAAAAAGTCACTAAGCCCTAACAAATTTAAATTATGGGTTTATTCAGCACACAAAAAAGTGTGTAAAGAGTAAATAAACTCTCCCACCTCATAAAACAATAACTCTCCTTCTTGAAAAAACATTAAAGGTTTACTTATAAACAATCAAAGTTCATTTTTAGTCAAATAAATAATAAAAGAAAAGATTGACTAATCCATGGTTCTCAATGTGAATGATCAATAAACCATTTCTTACTATGAAGATCATTAAACAAAATATGAGTGATATTTTTTCTGTTTACATTCTCGTCTATAGATCAAAACCTTGGTCTCGAAAACCTTTAATAATGAGAACTAATTCATCTCATTTGCAAATTAAAACCCTAAGAACTCATATTTCAAGTATACTATACCTCCATGTTTACAAGAAAATTTAGTTTCTATTAAAATAAAAATATTCTATTTTTATGCACGATTATTAATTATCTTTATATACATTTATATTAAAAATATTAAGTTGACAATTATACATTTATATGTTTCCAACAGTGTATGAAAACACATGCAAAAAAAGCCCCTCAAAAAAAAAATTAAGTTGAGAATTGTTCGTAGGAGAAATGTATCTTATAAAAAATATATAGCGTGCACCATATCATACAAAAATGAACGTTTGTTCCCAAATATTGCTCTAATTCACCTTTGTCGTTTATACCTTTTGTAGTGTCTACTAGATAAGATTGTAAGTGGGAAGCATAGTGTCTACTAGATAAGATTGTAAGTGGAAAACATAGTGTGATACTCTAAGAACCTCTAAAATCGATTGCTAACACTATATCGAAAAAGTGAATGCTTCTTACAAAGCTTCATTCTTTAAGGAACGAAATATGTATAAGGCTAAAAGGGCGTTTTGCAAACTCCCATCTTGGGATGATTCTAATATTCTTGATGTATTGTTAATTACAAGTGTCATCCTTACCCTTATGGTGATGTGTTTTTATACAATAGATTTCAGGTAGCTTGTAGCTATTTTTCCAAGATGCATTAAAATAAGAAATTTTATCCAATGGTCAATAAAAACTTACAAACATGATACGCATTACACAAAAGAGATAAGATCATGCAATCGCCAACTACCTTGATCCTAAAACAAACCCTACAAGTAATAATCAAATATATCCCACTTCCATTGATATATCCGATGATCCCGGCATTTCCATAAGTTAGAATCTTAATACTGTCTATAATCAAAAGAACAAAAAGGGACCACAAAATATATCATTTATCAACATCCGACATACCTTCCAACACATGGTAGGTCATTAATCTCTATGCAAGTATCTCATGTTATTCACCATTACATGAGCCTTCAATTTATTTCATTCATAATTCACAAACCAAACATCTTTCCTATAAAAAAATTGCCCCAATACTATATATTTCCTCTTTTTAAAGATAAGGGCCTTCCTTTAGTATTTATCATGCAAGGAATAGATAGCAAGATAAGTACCATTTTCCAATGTGAGTTTTAGACTGTATTTTATTTTGACCCATGCCACATCTATGATAGAAATGGGCAATGAATACACATGCATACCTCTCACTTGACTCTCTCTGTCCTACAAAAAAAT